>JAOTOL010000972.1:125000-190919 GCA_034440575.1 Imbricaverruca yamaguchii
ATCACCCACAAGCCAATATACGGCACGATACTAAGTATGACTAACCTTGGGTGTAGCCCATAAAATACTTATTTCCATAATGTATTATGGTAGCATAGGTACAATAATGAAGTCTACACCTTACTACATCAACTTCAAGTGCGGGAATGGCACAAAAATTGCGTCAAAGACCCCAAACAGATGTCGGGCCCCGGAAGGAAGTGCGTTGGAGCACGGAAAAAATGCACCAGGAGCCGAAACGGCCCGGCTCAAAAGACCAAAAAAGGGATTCTATCGAGTTACCCAGAATCGCAGAGGTCACGAAAGGAAATTATCTTGAAGGCCTTTCTACTCTGAATGGTGCCATCCGCTGGAAAAAAAACTCGTTGAGCAGCCGCAATGACATGCTAAAGAGGAAAATCTCCCTCCGTCCTAGCAAGGCGGGCTCCGAAGAACCCAAGAATCGCGCCTGGGTCCACAACAAAAGTTCTAGGGCAAGATACATTCGCTTCGGGCCCCCATAATTAAGGGTTTTAAATAAATACAGCGGACACCAAAAAATTTGCTTCGGGCTCTAACATTTGCGCCGGGGAACGTTAAAATTAGTCTGGGTCTGGGGTCGGATTAGCACAACGCGACCTGTGAACTGGCGCCAACACCACCACCACCAAATGTCGCGCATGGGACCCAAAATTCCCGTCGGTCGTCGCGTAAGTTCTGGCCGAGGCATCAATAATTCCCTCGGGGCTCACAAAAATTGGCGTTGATGTCCCAAAATAAGCACAACGTGGTCCCAAAGTCACAACGCAACCCGACAAGAATCAAGCCAGAACCCTAAAAAATAAAGGGAGGTACCGAAAAATAAATGTTCCGACCAGAAAAATAACCCCTTAGTCCAAACATACTACGAGATGCCTTAACAAATCGCATACGACACCGAAAATCATTCCGGAGATCGACAAATCCCGGCGGGACATAAAAATACAGAAATGTCGCCGAGGGCCTGAAAGATCAGGCCTTGGCTGGGACTTTACATAATTCAGAATCAGTCACTAAAAACTGTCAAGCCCAGAAAAGTGACGTCCGATTCTCCCCGGAACCACGCCACTGGGCCAGAAACGTCGAGACCGGATCCAAAGAAATTATACCGGGCCCTTAATATTGTGCCGAAGTCCCACAAACATGAGGAAAAACCACAGCGGGACTCAAAGAGCATAACTTGAGTACGAAAATGCACCGAGCGCTTCAAAGCTTTCCGAGTCTGGAATAAAAAGGCATTGCCTTAAGACATTCTGCTGCTCTAAGTATACACACAGGAGCTAAAAATCAAGACACAACGGTCCCTCAAAGCACAGCGGGGTTTGATACAGCATAGGGCCTCAAAAACAGGCTAGGTCCCTAAAAAATCGACGTGGTTCTAGAAAAGGAATGAAAAGACAGTGCACTAAATGAACACTGCGGGGCCCACGAAAACGCACCGATGCTCACAAATTATCGTCGGTACACAAAAAGAAGTAACAAAACTTTACTTTTGTTTAAAAAGCCGGTATCGCATAAATTGCTCGCAACGTGTCGAGCCCCAAGCAAAAAATTGCTGGTGCCTTAAAACACATCCGAAGACAAAGAAAATCGGAAAGGCTAAAAAGAACACCTAACTGGACTCTCAGTTCGGTACCCAATCTGGAAGCGTTGTTATTTAATCAGAAATGAGGTACGTCAAAGCTAAGCGGTTATCCGGATTCCTTAGCCACTAGAAAACGTGGGAAGGAGAGTCATCGAAGTGAATTCAGGATGGGCCCTTGCGGCCCTAAGTCTGAACACGTTATGACTTTATGAGGTGTCGTGTGTTGTCACCTATCAGCTGTTTTGCACTGCTTTGTTGGTCCTCAACATATGCGCTTTCATTCCGCTTCAGCTGGGTGTTACGTGATGCAGTTGTAGCATTTCCTTTCAAGTGACAAATATTATAAAGTGCACGATGTGCACTGCACAAATGTTTGAGGTGACTGATGAGGCCCTGAGGACGAACACAATACCATATGTTATTATTTATAGAGCTTTTCTTTTCCCCATTCTGTCAGCTTGCAAATCATGGCCTCCCACAAACCGGATCAAAGCATCTTCAACCAGCGATCACCCGTCTTTCCTTTTCTCATCATCTCCAACAATAATCATGATAATTTCTTCATCGGCCAGCAAGTAGGTTTCGTTCGTACTAGCAGCCAGTGCAAACTTGTAAGGTGAACACTGCCTTAGAAACGTCTGTGGGCCAATAAGTACTAAGTATGGCAATATCTGGCAATCTTAATCAAATCAAGCCCTTTCTCACCTTCACATTCAAGTAACATGCCATGAAAATATGAACGTGTGAAGAATGTCTAAGGGGAAAAACTCAACTCAATGAACAACAATCTGAATTGTGCAAAAGCATAGATCGGTGAACTCATAATGACCCCCTGCAGCTTTTGGCCAATTCAAAATGTTCGTTTACGGGATAAGTTGGACTGGCGGTCTATTCTTTCTCCCCATGAACACCAGTGAACAACGGATGTTATTTAGCGGTCCCCATCCTAGTGGTAAAAGTTGTGTGTTTACAATTAAAATTATCGGGTTATCGACCCAAAAGTGCTCAACCATGGTATTTTGCGTAATTCCTTGATGCGTCCCTGCTGTTCACCCTGGGCCACTCACTTTTGGGGACGTTCCTACGCCTGACCAGGCCATGAAAAGGCATCGTTGCATTTCATGGCCTGGTCATTGCATGGCATATTGCAGACGGATAACATGCAAATGTCTTGCCATCATCCGCCACTGCGTGTCGCATTATTTTCCCACGCGTCGACGCATTGCAGGCGAAAATCGTGTGAATGTTATACGATCATCGGCCACTGCGCAACGCAGTACTTTCCCACGCGTCGATGCGCGGGCTACCGAGCTCTCGAACAATAGGACAGCTGCACGCAAAGACCACGTACTCAATTGTATCATCCTGCCATCTGGCGAGAAATATTGTTACCTATGATTCAGCATTCAATCTCATTAGTGTAATAAGTAGACCGTGCTGCTACCTAGCGATAGCTATCTGAAGTGATGCTTCTAGAAAATTAAAAAAAGTTATTGAATCTGTGGAGGTTGCAACCTGTGGAGGTTACGACCGCTGCTGAGTTGTGGAGGTTATGACCGCTTCGTACTTGTGGAGGTTGCAACCTGTGGGGATTACGACCTGTGGAGGTTATGACCTGTGGAGGTTATGACCGCTTCGGAGTTGTGGAAGTTACGACCTGTGGAGGTTATGACCGCTGCGGGTTTGTGGAGGTTACGACCTGTGGAGGTTATGACCGCTGCGTACTTGTGGAGGTTATGACCTGTGGAGGTTATGACCTGTGGAGGTTATGACCTGTGGAGGTTACGACCGCTGCGATGTGTTGAATTTGTGGAGGTTGTGACCTGTGGAGGTTATGAACTGTGGAGGTTATGATACGCTGTCGTCAGAAACATAATGTAAGTCGTGAAAAGTATTGAAAATCTAGCCCACCTGGTGACGTCACTTTTGGGGTATTTTTTTTAGGGTGGACCCGGACCCTACTCGTCGAGCACTTTATGATGACACCTCTTTCGCTTTCGTGCGATGCTTAGTTTGGATTTTAGAAGGGCTCTTCAACCGCCCCTCCCCCCCCCCCCCACGAGATGGTGGTGGGAGGATTTGACCGGAAAGACGGCGCGGGTTAATGGATCGATCACGTATGGAATGCACGGAGCCGGAGCCAGAGCCGGAGCCGGTACATTTTGCCCGGAGCCGGAATCGGAGCCGGAGCCGCCGGGATATTTTACTCGGAGCCAGAACCGGAGCCGGAGCTGCGGGCTTTTTTGTGATATTATGTTTTGTTACCTGATGTGTTCTGGTGGCAAAACAAAGAAGCGAGATGAAGAACATTTGTTTTCAGCACATGCTAAAAATGTTGCTTTTCTTCTCGCTTTTCAATCGATCGAAGAATCGATCGAAATCAAAATAAATTTTCTTTAATTGAAGTTGTCATTTTTTGTGCTTTAACGCAGAGTTTGGACAAGGGTTGGGTCTGGTTAGGTTAGGTTTTTGAAATTGAAAAATGTTTCAATTTTCTTTCTTTTTTTCAAAATGAATTTGCAAACGAATTTCTCTCCGAAAGTAGCCTATATTTTTCTAGGTTGGGTTAGGTTTTTTTACTTAGAATATTATCAGAACACAAATTGCTTTAGCTTCTCTAACATCATTTTTTCTCCAAATGTAGGTTAGACAAGGGTTGGTGTTTCGTTACGCTCCATTTCTTTTAGTTTAAAGCATTCATTTTTATATTACCGAACTCAAAGACATTTTTTTGGTGTTATTTTGCTCACTACCTGAAAAGCAAACATTTGAAGAGAAAATGAGTGGTCCCATCATCTTAGTAACATTCATAAACATTGCATTGGAATGCTAGAGTCCAAGAATTCGTAAAGCATCTTAACACACACCTTTACCGGATATTGTTCTTGACAACTTCTACATGAGAATATCAATTTGTAGTGAATATTGTGCACTTCCTCACCTACCAATTTATTGTCAGACATCCATTCACTACCAGTGAACATCAAACGGAGAAGAAAGATTAAAAAATTATGGAGGATAATCTTGAATGCTAAATGTACAGGAAAATCCTCTTTCCAAACCTGATCCTATGGCAACTAAAAGTTATGCCCAATATCATTAAATTAAATTAATGAAAATGTCTTGGACATTTCCCTCTAACATCTGACATATTTAATCAGTGGCAGAACTAACAAACCTCAAATCGATGACCAACTGCGCCAAAAGTAACCGTCCTTCCATGTCTTGTGAAAAGGCGCCTTTTTAGCGTTCATGGCTCGCAACGATTCAAGCTCAATGGGTTGAGACTACTATAATGCCATAGCGCCAATCAGCAATGGAGGGAAGACAGTCTCGCACGGCCACAGAGTATGAGTTAGGAGTGCGTCCACAGTTTTCGTAAAGGTATTTTTTATAAATGCTTCATGCGTTGCACATTGTGTCACCCAGGCATTGCCACAATACGCATGCAGCACGCGCTGAGCTCATTGCGTTGCACGGTTCACAGCGCGTTGTGCTACGGAGCTGGGCCCTGACTGGGCCTCGACTGAGCGCCAGCTGGGCGCTCAGTCGGGTATCGCAGATTGGTATCGCATCGAAATACGAGGTTGATATAAGCGCGCGATGATGGATTAGGGCCGCGTTGGGCCCCGGTTGGGCTGCCGATTACGCCAGCGTTCCATGTTTTATCGGCGGGGGCCGTGCTGGGCCCCTGCCGGTGACCCCAGTCGCGTACTGTACCCGGTAAATGTTTGCCAAGCATTGACGTTTAAAGCTACCTAAGTATCACCCATTGACTCAAGATACAAAAATGCCACACCATTCGCGAAATTTCATGACGTGCAATATTCTTGTTTTTGTTACATGCCGCTAATTCTCCATTTTGAAATGCTAAGGAGGCCGTAGCAACCCCAGCCCACTTGTACACTGATAAGGGTGGCAAGGTACCGTGAGCATGGGAGGATTGAGGAGGCAGAATATTCCCCATAGACATGTAATTACAAACGAGCCAACCCATTTAAGGCTCAAACTTGTGCTCGACTCGATTTGAATCGAGAATCGACTCATGAATCAATCGTTTTTGGATGAGCCGCGAGTTGAATCGATTATTTTCCCCAACATATATCTTGAGTTGTGAGTTGGATCACATCTAGATATGCAACGTGTTCCTTTAAAGGCGGCGCAAATGACCTTTATGGTCCGGCACGCCTAAAAAAAAACACTCCCCCGGATCACATCTTTCTAATAAGTAAACAAATGAGTCGAATCATGAGTCACTCATTCAAATATCGTGTGAGGGCAGTACACACTGAATCATATGGCTCATGAGTATGATACCACTGAGTCGGATCTGAATCGATTCAAATTTCTGTCAGTTTATTTGAGTCGCGAGTCGAATCAGATCTCAAGATCTATGAGTCATATGTTAGTCGACTCAAACAATTCGAGTCGCGTACAAGTCTGTTAAGGGTACACGATGAGGAACTTGGCCGCATCGGACTCACCTATGCTATCCTTAAATTCAGAGCTGAGAATACATAATGCGTGGCTGTCTGTCTGTAACTGATCCAGGAATTGTAATCGTAGGGAGGGGGCACTTGTCTGGGAGATGCGATTTTTTCGGAAGGCTACTGTTGCGAAAATATCTGGAGGGGCGTCTCTGGATGACAAATTCGAAGGGGCGCACACGAACTTTCTCGGAGGAAGCCTTTTTCCGGCTGGAGGGACGCCAGCTTCCGTGGCCAGGGGAGGTAGGAGCTCATATCCAAGTCCCTCTCCATTCTCCAGATCTGCCACTGTAATTGGTGATCACATCAAACCTTCGAGACAGGCCTGAATAAACATTTATAATTTCGTCCAGGGCAGTCATGCATGCGATAATAATCCTACAGGACAGTCCTGCATGACATTATAATCCTGTAGGACAGTTATCCATCTTTTATCAAATCCTGCAGGATTGTCCTGCAGGATCGCGTGTCTATGCAGGAGTGTATGAGAAATTCTGCAGGATTCTGTAGAATTGTGGGGATTTTCTGCGGATCCTGCAGGTCTTTTTTACTAGGGGTATGTGCCTAGCAAATATCGATTGAAATTTGAATATGAGCCTGTAGGCCAATACTCACCAAAAATAACCTTCCGAATGGTTTCGTCGGTCAAAGAGGGGAGAAAAGGCAAGCGCTGGAGCGCGTCCGGAATGGCGCGGTCGCCACCCCTTCCAAATCCTCTCCCTCGGCAGCAGTAAATGGGGGAATACCACAGTGCTGCGGCATGGTGCTTTGTGTGTGCGGCTTGGGCTAGACCGCAGGTCTCCCCACCCGTCTCGTCCCATCCACCCTACCAGCCGAATTTGCAGGACAATGCGCGAAAAGGTTCGGAATGTTCTGTTGTAGACGGTAGAGGTGGCATTTCATGGTCCTGAAATATGTTTTGCACTGGTCACGAGACTAATTCAGTTGGCTCTTTGCGAATCATCCCTAGTGGAAAAATATCAGGGATACTGCAGGATTCTGTGTGAGAAATTGATACAAAGATACTGCAGGATCCTGTGCATAAACCCTACAGGGTCCTGCATATAATCCTGCAGGGTCCTGCGGGATCCTTCACATAGATCCTGACGGATGCAGAACTGTCCTGCATGATCCTTCACATAAATCCTGCACGATCCTTGATATAAATCCTGCACGATCCTTGACATAAATTATGTAGGATCCAGGGCTTTCCTGCAGGATCGTGCGCATAAGTCCTGCAGAATCCTTCACATAAATCTTGTTGCATCCAGGGCTGCCTGTATGATCCTTTACATCAATCCCGTTGTTGGATTCAGGTCTGTCATGCAGGGTCCGGCACGGAAATTGAATGGGAGCCTGCATGATGCTGTGGTGTCCTACATATAGGTCATACAGGGTCCTCCACTTAGATTTTGCTGGATCTTGCAGGTGAACACAGCATCCGACACCTGAAATGAACAAGACATTCGTGGTTTTGCGAAGGATATTGCATGATTATCGTCAGAATTCTTAACAATATGATCATGTACAGTAAACCTGCAGGATCATGCACATAAATTCTGCAAATTTTGACGCAGGTATTGTACGGTATCCTGCATAATAATCCTGCAAGATCCTGCACAGTAATACAACAGGATTATGCAGCGCTACATGTAAAGTAAACATGCAGGATTTAGCACAATAGTTTTACATGATTACTGTGCATACACCTCTACATACCCCCATGTACACAATTCGTATCAGCAGGATTATTCACAATAATACTACAACACTCAGATAATTCAGAATCATGTAGGATTTTATGCAGAAACAATGCATCATGTGTGACACCATACTTATAATTTCCAAGCTGAATTCTTTCTGCCTGGAAATTCTACAAATAGTGTCGCACAAACCTGGTATCTTCCCCTACACATTATATACATATTATGTACATATTATGCCTTGCAAGAAGTGTACATGACTCAGAATTATCCGGGAAATCAGCCAGTTTGTCAGGAATCCTGGGAGAACAAATTGTTCCACAATTGGCATGATTCAGTATGTTAGATCATCAAAGCTCAAGAGCCATCAAATTAACACACCACAAAATGTAGGTATCCCTGTACTGTAAGTCCTCAGAACATATAACACAAATTGTTGTGGTGCCGTGATTGTAGTACATCATATGGTCTCCACAGTTCGAGCAGTCTGGGTGGCAGACTTTTCAGTTGGCAGTTTAAATAATGCAAAAAAATAGCTTGGAGTTTGGTAATATAGCACACATTTTCATTTAGAGCATCACAACCTAACATAGGCCAACCTTCCATGGAACAAACAATTATCAACAAAGGCATGGAAAACTAATTTTAAAATTGTGGTTTCAGAATTTGTCAAATGCATTGAACTAAGCTGTTTTTGTGTTTTATGTCAGCTGTTTTTTAGCACAAAAAATGGGGCGTTTAAAAAAATAAGAATATAAAACCTAACCTAACCCGACCACATCATACCGCACATGTTTGCTCTCTTCACGGAAGTAAAACGTGTGCAAAACTTGTCTCATGAAGATGCTACAAAAACAAAAACAATACTGATTAGATTTGATGGTGTTAGATTTCTCACAAAATAAGTTTTCCACATGTTACCTCCACCTAGGGGTCTGATACCAAGGCTTCCCGGTTATAGGTTACCAAAGGGTAACCTATAACCGGGAAGGCTTTTATGTAAGGTTAGGTTTTGTATTTTTCAAGTTGTAAAAATTGCCAGATTACATTTTAAAAAATCATATAAACATGTTGTCGTAGGCTGGGCCAGGTTACGTTTTTTTCCGTTGCACAGTTGGGAGAAAATAGTCTCACACGCCACATAACATGAGTCAGGAGTGCATCCACAGTTTTCCTAAAGGTGTTTATTCTAAACGTTTCAAGCGCCGCACACATGTCACACACAGCCATCACAACCCACATGCAGCACACCGAGTTCACCGCGTGACATGGTTCACAGCGCGTTGTGTTGCGGAGCTGGGTCCTGACTGGGTTTGGACTGAGCGCCGGCTGGGCAGCGAAGTGCGAGGATGATATAATCGCGCGATGAGCTTGACATAATCGCGCGTGCGAGGATAATATAGTATAGTAAAGGTATCTTGATATAGGGTCTGTTCCGGCGACCCCATCCGGAATAGGTTGAGCTTCGGCCAGAATAGCTCTTCCAGGTCGAGGCGCCGGAACGACGGGTAGAGTTTTGTACTTTGATCAGCTGCTGGCGGTGATATGGTTGTGGTGATATTTGGCGCATATGTGCATTCTCGGTGCCGATCGGTGGCATTCTCGGTCGCTTGCTCCGCTCTTGCGCGAAGCAGTGACGATTTTTTTAAAATTAATTGATCTACCTACTTGCTGTTGTGAAAGTCAGATGAATCCCATTGTGCAGCAGCTATTGGAGGATGAATAAAACACGCTACAATATGTGTTTTTTGTTCCGGCTCTGACCGGGAAGCTGACGCACAGTGATGGATGACGATGGCTTCAGGTGTTCCCTGAGCTCCCAAAAACACTTATTTCAGGGACGGTGATCCGGACATTTTCACATGCTGGGTAGGCAGGTACTCGTCTGGGGGGAAATAATTTCTTCAGAAGGGCGCTGTGCGGTACTCCCTCGACGCTCTCGTTTAGTACAATATTCATTTAGCGAGGAAAGAGGACTGCACTAGAGCATACTGAATAAGCGTCTTTTATTCTGAGGGGGCACCTTGGGACGAAAGATCGTTTAGCGAGGGGCATTCGAGTAGTACGGTGTACTTGACGGGCTACCCGTGTGAGTTGGGGTGTTGCTTTATACATTTTTGAGTGGGAAAGTGACAACTAATGGTTTTTCCTCCCCAATAACCTCATCTGCTAGCATTCGGCTCTATAAAGTGTGACCTCCAATCCATTTTTACTTGACCATTGTCTTCACATACCCCTCCAAATAATTTTCATAAATATTCAAAGCCCGTGTGTCAGAGAAAAACCACCTTCCCATGTGGGGGGGGGGCACACGGAGCTCCTCCATCAGCCACCGATACATACATGCAAAGAAAAAGCATGGATGCATACCAGTAAGCATGCCCCTCAAAGGCATGCAAATTGGGATCCATGTCTGAACCTACAATTTACACATCAAATTTCAAACGCCCATCTCTAATTTCCACTTGGACATTGGATGCTCCCGATGTGCACTGGAGACAAAGTTGTGTAGTTGGTGACATGAAATGGCTGACTTCTTATATCCATCACATATCCCATGTTTCTTGGTCTTTCTCAAAAATAGTTATAAAACAAACAAAGTACGACTTATACAACCTAACGACTTTGCTCATGGCCTAAGTCAAGTAAAAAATCAATTTCATTCTGAATGCCACTGTTGCGGCACGTTTATCGTATTCCAAGTTTGCTCTTCCTCAGCCGGGGGGGGGAGTGTTTTTAGGCGTGCCGGACCATAAAGGTCATTTGCGCCGCCTTTAAAGGAACACGTTATGTATCTATCTATGAAAGCGAGTGTTACGATCAAGGTACAGGCAAATGGACATTTACGTTAAGGGAATTTTGCGTCATACTTTGTGCGAAGTTTTTTTTGGGTGCTGAAGGCGGGGGCTGGGTTGGGGACGTCTCCCTGATGTCTAATTGGGTTTAATTTTACTTTTCTCCTCCACATAATAATTTGTAGTTTGGGTGGGGCTGGGGCGTTTTGAGAGTGTCGAGTTGATTTTGCCAGGGTGCCGGCTTTAGCCTACTCCTATCGAAGAGAACCGAGGGATTTTTACCGTGCGGACAAGGAGGCAATTGTCCACACCGCCTCTCACGCCGGCTGCCGGCGTGAGAGGCGTGTTAGTTGTTAGTAGTTGGTTAGTTTATGCATGCCACGCAGGGTTGTCAGTTGGGTTAGCACGGTGTTTCATGATTAGGCTCCTCTACTTCCGCTGTTCCTCTGGGTAGCCATTTACGTTAGGTGTCTGAAGGCAAATCGGCTCATCTACGTCCGACGGCTCCTCTGGGTAGTGGTTTTACGTTAAGCTATTTAAAAAAGTTTCTATGTTTTCCTAAAGCAAGTCGGCTCATCTACCTCCGACGGCACCGCTAGGTAGACAACTATTCCTAACTGGGAAGCAAATCGGTTCATGTACGTCCGACGCCATGCGGGGATGGTTATTTACGTATTTCCTACGAGTGTTTCGCGGTCATGTATTGCAAGTTGATGGTGCCTAGAAAGCTCCTGCTAGTTCTGTGGCATACAGATATTCAAATAGCAATTGAATGAGTTGGGAAACGTGAGTTGAACGTGGGGAATGGCGCGGTCGCTACCCCTCACAAATCCCATCCCTTGGCAGCAGTAAATGGGGGAATACCGCAGTGCGGCGGCATGGTGCTATGCGTGCGCAGCTGGGCCTAGACCGCGGGTCTCCCGACCCCCATGTACCCTACCAGCCGAATTTGTAGTGCAATGCACGAACAAGTTTGGAATGTACTGTTGTGGACGGTAGAGGTGGCATGTCATAGTCCTGAAATATGTTTTGCACTGACCACGAGACTAATTCAGTTGGCTCTGCGAATCATCCCTAGTGGAAAAATCCTAGGGATCCTGCAGTATTCTGTGTGAGAAATTGATGCGAGGATACTGCAGGATCATGCGCATGAATCCTCCAGGGCCCTGCATATAATCCTGCAGGGTCCTGCAGGATTATTCGCATAGATCCTGTCGGATATAAAACTGTCTCGCATGATCCTCCACATACATCCTGTAGGATCCGGTACTGTCCTGCATGATCATGCACATAAATCCTGCAGGATCTTTCAGATAATCCATACAGGATCCTTCACATAAATTCTGTATGGTCCAGAGCTGTCCTGCAGAATCATGCTCATAAATCCTACAGGATCCTTCACATAAATCATGTCATATCCAGGACTGTCGTGCATGATCCTGCACATAAATCCTACATGATGCTTCACATAAATCCTGCAGGATGCTTCACATAAATCCTGTAGAATCTAGAGTTGTCCTGCAGGATAATGCGCATAAATCCTGCATGGTTCTTCACATAAATCCTGTAGGATCCAGGACTGTCCTGCATGATCCTGCATATAAATCCAGCAGTATCCTTAGCATAAATTATGTCGGATCCACGACTGTCCTGTAGGATCATGCGCATAAAACCTGCAGGATCCTTCACATGAATCCGGTAGGATCCTTCACATGTCCTGCAGGATCATTCACATAAATCCCGTAAGATCCAGGGCTTTCTTACAGGATCATGCGCATAAGTCCTGCATAATCCTTCACATAAATCCTGTCGCATCCAGGACTGCTCTGTAGGATCCTTTACATCAATCCTGTTGTTGGATCCAGGTCTGTCATGCAGGGTCCGGTATGGAAATTGAATGGGAACCTGCATGATCCTGTGGTGTCCTGCATATAAATCATACAGGGTCCTGTACTTAGATTTTGCTGGATCCTGCATGTGAACCACACAGCATCCGGCACCTGAATTGAGCAAGACCTTCATGATTTTGTGAAGGATATTGTCGTCATGATTATCGTTAGAATTCTGTATAATATGATCATTTACAGTAACCATGCAGGATATTGCACATCAATTCTGCAAACTTTGACGCAGGGATTGTACGTTATCCTGCATTATCATCCTGCAGGATCCTGCGCGGTAATACAACAGGATTATGCAGCGCTACATGTAGAGTAATCGTGCAGGACCTTGCACGATAGTCTTCCATGATTACTGTGCATACACCCCTACATACACCCCCATGTACAAAGTTGGTATTAGCAGGATTATTCACAATAATACTGCAGCATTCAGATAATTCAGAATCATGAAGGATTTTATGCAGAAACAATGCATCATGTTTGACACCATACTTAGAATTTCGAAGCTGAATTCCTTCAGCCTTGAAATTATACAAATGGTGTCGCACAAATCTGGTATCTTTCCTTACACATTATGTACATGTTATGCACAAGTCTGCCTTGCAAGAAGTGTACATGACTCAGAATTATCCAGGAAATAAGCCAATTTGTCAGGGATCCTGAGAGAACAAATTGTTCCATAATTGGCACGATTCAGTATGTGCCAATCATCGAAGCTCAAGAGCCATTAAATTAACATACGACAAAATGTAGGTATCCCTGTATTATAAGTCATCAGAACGCACCACACAAATGTTCTGGTGCCGTGATTGTGTTACATCGGATGGGCTCCACAGTCCAAGCAGGCGGGGTGGGTGGCAGACTCCAAGAGACGTTTCCGCAGTTTTGCTCCATCATTTAGTTTTGCTCTAAACATTCTCCGGACTTCTCCCTCCGACAAGGCAAAGTTGCGACAAAGGAAGATTGAAAAGGAGCACATACGTGTAAACATACATTTTAGAAGGGTAAATTCGTTTTTAAAATACATCAAAAGAAATGTTCCATGTATGTAAACGTGTGAAGAAAACGCCATCAGTACATGCAAACGCACACAATAGTTCGTTCGAATAAATATTGGGGAGCCGCCGAATATAAAACAAACATTATCATCATGTCACCACTCGATCATTTCAACTCTTAACAAGCAATTTAAGCGGCTTTCCAGAATCCTTTGTACATTATTTATATTAGGGCGCAGCAACTGTATCGGTTGCACAGCACACCTATGTACATCGGTCAGACTATAGTTAATGAGTATGCTTGGTTTGATTGCAATCACTAGAGCATGTGGCATTAGCTAAACTGCCAAGTAAAAGCATTCCTATTTAAGTGTGAATCGCATGCAGAACACCCTGTGCATCTTTACATTAGGTGCGTTGCACACAAACTAAAAAATGATGAAATACATAGTGGTACTGGTGAGTGGTACTGGTGAAAACTGGTACTCAGGGGCACGACGAGAAACATTGTAAGGGAGGGACAGAGACTGCTGGAAGCCTCTCAACCTCCCACTGCATGTATGCCGTGAAGCTAAGGTTCCCAACTCATGCTTAACTTCTGACATGGGGCAGATATTTGTATAACTATGCCAGTGTTTAGAAAACATGTTGCAACGTATGTAGAAAGTGTTTAGAAAATATGTTGCAATGTGTGTATATTTCCTCCACCGGTTTACCCTTCACGCCAACAAGAATATCGAACCCGAGATCCACCTGCAGGGAAATATCCTCCGTGGTCTCCCCACTGATGTTGATCAGTGGCAGCAGGAAGGGGAGCTCTTGACCAACATGAATCCCCTGGACAGAAAACTGGCCCACTCTTTTCTTGGTGGTGGAGTTTATGGTATGTATAATCATTCTTCCTTCGCCTGACCTTTTACTGACCTCATCTGCAGTCAACTCTCAGAGACAGCGATTCAGTCTCGAGCAAACTTAGCGCCTCCCTAATGTTTGGCTTGGCAGGTAGCGCATCCTTGTCAAATATGTCTTCCTCGCTACCACCTAGGTTCCACTTTCTACTTCCACTTCCTAGGACCGTTGAGTCATGCAGCGTCGCCAATCTCTCACGCCGATTGGTGACGGGCGAAGAGTAGCGGCAAGGGAGACTCGAACCCACAACCTTTCGATTGTGAGACGAGCAACTCGCCCTCGTGCTACTCGTCCCCGAAGAATCATAGTGATATATATATATATATATATATATATTTAAGCCGATGGCACCTTTCAGAGTTGTAAGCCTCGGGTTGATTCTCTTTCGGGACCTGTTCTTATTTTTTTCGATGCTCGGGTCGATTTCATGTCAAATCTCGGTGTGATACTTTATGGGATTTCATAATTTTAAAACCCCAGCGCAATATTTTTGGTCTGCGTACAGTTCCTCCTCGAACCGGGGCTTCCGGTGCGGTTTTCATGCAGTGTCCTCACACATTTATTTTCGGGGCACTAGTTTCTTTTTGCGTGTGTATATGGGAGGGGGAGGGGTGTCTTTGACGTTATTTTTAAACCCGCATTGCTACTCCGAGTAAGAATTGATTTTGGGGGTCAGCTGCTGCTCTTGGCATCCCGGCGCAATGTTTTGGCATCGAGCGTGATTTTGACGGGCTGCATCGTGCCTTTTTCATGGTCCGGTGCGCTTTTTGGCCCCGGCGTCATTTATTGGGATGCCAAGCGTGAGGTTGACGGCTTTGACACGTTTTTATGGGCCGAACACGTTTTGGTGGCCTCTGGCGGATTTTCTCCGGGCACCAGGGTGATTGATAATGTAAGGATTGTTTTTTTAGTTTCCCCTGCTTCGTTTTTTTCGGGGGGGGGAGGTGGGGGACCCGGCGGCACGTGGCGAGCCCAGTGTGATATGTCAGCTTTTTGTATCTCCAGGCTCAGCGTGAATTTCAGGGGCCCCGCTCTGACCTTCTGGTCCCCCATCGTAATTTTCAAGGAACCGGCAAGACCATTTTAGGCCCCAGCGTGATTTACAGGGGCCCGGACAGGAACTTTAGAGACTCCAGCGTTATTTCAAGGGCCCGGTAAGATTTCTTGATGGTCCCAGTGTCAATTTCAGAGGCCCCAGTGATATTTGTTGGGACCCTAGCGTGATTTTTAGAAGCCCGGACCGTTCTTTTGGGGCCCGGTGTGATTCATAGAGGCACCGGGCCTTCAAAATAAAAAGGAAAAACATTTACTTATAAAAAAATCTGAGCAAAGCACAAGGCATACTAAATGTCTTGTCGCCGTGATAATTCGACCGTTAGGTGGATCGCTTATTTTTCGTGATTTGGCCCGAATATACACCCAGAGCAGTTCCATTGGACTGTATTTACAATCATCGAGGAAAGGTCATCGTATATTGATGAAATGACCTCAAATCGACAAGTTATTTATAATAAATCCACATTTTACATTGAATGTCCGAACGCAATCCAATCCACTGTATGTGTAGTGCATGTTCGCATGACCGGACCCATGATGCCATACCTGTGTGCCTTGTCCGAAAATAATAATATTAACAAGCGCCTTCGGCATTTGTATCGTTGCACTAAGAAAAACGTTTCCATTTTCATTTGCTGTCGGTTGCATGGGAATCGGGCCATTGACTCGTCCGCTATGCTGATTTTATAGCGTCTTCATTACCATGTTCCGATATTCAAATGATGCAATTAGTTCTCGCTTGAGTATGGGTGGCGTCGCAGCGCGTGCATCATCTCAATTTTGAACCACCGAAGCCATGTCCTTGGCCATGCCGTTGACGAACCGCACACAGTGGCGTTGGTCCAGTGTTTGGGGTGGTGTGGTGGTGTTGTCATGTGCTGGTTTGATTTTGATCGGTTCGTTGGCCTCGGTATATTTTCTACACCCCCCCCCGGCTGCTGTTCCAAACGAACGTATCCAGTTAGTGGTGATAGTCAGCGTCCAGGTTTCGCTCGCCGTCACTTGCGCCGAATTATTGTGGACACGGACGTCGACATGAAAGTTGCATTTCGTTTTAAGCTGTGTGAAAGTAGTGTTCCACACAGTTACGAGTGGATTGTAGGATAGCAGCTGCACCAGCAGTGCAACTGCTGAGTGGGGTTGAATCGTTCACATCCGAAAAAACAGGCACTGATCAGTCACCATTGTTGGCACCTGTGCGCTAATGCGCTAGCGTTCAAGACACTGGTGAGCAGGCCGACCGATGTATTAGCATTTGACAATCGTGACAACACTGTCGTGTAGACTAGTCCATGGGCTGTGGAGCTATCGCGATCGGAATCGGGTCCAAGCACTTTTCTGACTGAAATATATCATTTTACGACAGTGGATTTTGAGAACGTCAGTTATTGGTCGAAGTCCGGCGCGGTACAGATGCGTCGGACTTCGGGCAGACACGAAAGACGCGGCACAGGTGCGATGCAGACTCGGCGGACACACGACACACGTGACGGAGATTCTGCACGCTCGACGGACGCCCGTTGACCAAGAGCCCTCGTGGTGCTGACGCGTAACACATTGACCAGATCGCAACATTTGGGCCGGCGGATAGCTAAAATTTGGTGTTCTTACGTCATGTCACCAGCCCCTCGACACCCATGACGTGAATCGTGTTGGGCGCCAAAATATGCCGATCTCGGTTGGTGTGACGATCTATATTCTATTTTAAGGATGCTTCGACCAAAGCGCAATCATTTAGCATGTCCGGAATTGTTAATCACATGTTAATCGATGCAGGGTGTCTGGGGAAATGTGTGCGCGTGCCGCGCGCCCGGTACACACCTATCGCGAACAAAATTCTGACACCGCCGAATTGCTTCGGAGCTGTCGCAGATAAACCATGAGATAAATGGTCTGGCACATCACGTCAACTGATGGCACGTGCTTCCCGCCATTCAAACTATTGCCTATGCTACGCAGGACTTTCTGTGGTTCTTTATGTTAAACACAGTCTGCCGCGAGAAGGCGACCACATCAGACTGAGCCTCCGTTTTCGAGAGCCCAAATACTGAGACCCCGGAGTGCCGGAAAGTCAACGGCATCCCGAGCAGACGAAACTGGGAGACCAGCACACAACAGCACGGATGATGTGTGCTGGTAGTGGAAGCAGTACAACAGCGGCTGGTTCGGCCCGGTTGAGGAAGGTCTGTCCAGCTGGGAAGACGTATGTGATGCCTGGCGTCAACTGTGAGCTTAGGAAATTGACACGGCAGCTCCCTGTACACCTGGGAAGAATCAGATCTGGTGATGGACATCGAGCTTGGATGCATGTGCACACACATAAGCTGGTATTAGTACAGTCTTCAACTTTCTACACTTAACACACGCATATGCCTGCTCATTGGCAATAAAGCCACTACAACGGCCCTTTTTAAACCACAGCTGAAACCCCACACAGAACAGTCACCAACCAGGTGGTCTTCACCACAGCCACACCACCAACCCATGTCATCATCGAAGCTTTTCACTTGCTGCAGAAGTGCTTTACAAGCCAGTGGGGTAAAGCGCGGCTCCAGGGACAGCAGCACCTCTACATGTGCCTTCAGCCTGTCAAACTTCACATCCATCCGGCCGCGCAGGTCGCTGATGCCAGCCAGGCCCTCCGTTGATGGCTTACGGAGGATCCGTCGAAGCATCCCTAGGAAATAGATAAGGAGTCAAATAAATGCATAATGCATTAATATCCAGTATCCAGTTCCCTTGCATCCCATTAGTCCAACAGCAATGTCCATGCTACCAGTTTTGTGCCATCAAAGCATGCCCTATATTTATCTTCTATTTCAATTAGGGTCAATAACTCCTTGCCCTTGTTCGGCAGCCCCCCCCCCCATCCCCACTGATTCAGAAAGGCCTAGTGCAAAGCTAAACTGAACGGCGAAGCATGAGAGGCGTCGGTGGCTCAGTGGTTAAGCTTGGCGTCTGGCAAGCCAGAGGCACAGGGTTCGATTCCCCGCGATGCTCGCCCTTCCTGCCGGGGTGAGGGGCAGGCGACGCCATATGGCCTCGCTGCTGAGTGCGTCGTGAAGCCACAATACAACGGCGAGGCTAGGGTTAAAATATTGGTTTTTCATTAGGTGTGAGATGTCAAAATGAGCATAGCAGGATGTCGAAATTTGATATGTAATTAGTGTAATTTAAAATGTTTTTGATGACTTTCAGACTAAAATTTGAGTTGATGGTGTAGGTGATTATGACTGGACCTTGAGCATTTGTTTTAAGATTCATAATTTAAGAAAAGATGTAAATCAGGATAAGGAGAATAATAACTATGATGAACTGGTATTGTATCCCATATCACATAGGTGATCACTTTACCCGAAATTACATTGCAAAATGTTTGTGTAATACCATTCCATATTGAGGGCATGCACATGCTATTTATAAACAAGGTACCGTTATAAAGGAGACATAAATACTTCATATCAAAGACCAGGATGCTGATACTTCTTGGAGAAAGATGTCGATTGAGTGTTCAGAAAGTGGAATAATTTATAACTGAGCAACTTTGATAAGCCTGCATATTGTATTCAGTGCAGGGCTTCATTGCTTGCTGAATAAGGACTTAAGGAGTGCTGGATGATACCGGGTTTCAGGATACTGGGTAGACTATCTGAAACGGAAGAGGCTCTGTCATACGGTTTCAGGAAATTTCCTGATCAGAGCTCATTGGTGCACCCCAACTATGGCATATTTGAATTGTTGAAGGGCATAAGGATGTCTTCAGTTGAGTTCATGTTGCTTTCATAATCAGCAGCTAGTAAACAAGGATGTCACAAAAGCCATAGACAGGGAGGTCGATTGAGCTTTCATTAGGTGGTATTTTCCACACATTTTCTTGAAAATGTTCACACTGCGGCGAGGTATGATAATAGCACAACAGTTAGTTATTTGTGCTTCGGGAAACATCGACGTTATTGGGCATATAGCGCCCGTAACAAAATCAATTATAAACACGCTGGCAAATCGCCTATACTACTAAAACCTGGGAAAAAGTGGTAAATACAACGACCAGTATGTAGGTTGCACATCATTCAACACACTGAAAACCATGGAAATGTTACAGAAAGCGACAACTCGGAGATAAAAGCAAACAGCTGGGCCGGTTGGACAATGCTTGTTCATCATATAAAACTTCAAGGAGTAAAATAACACGTGCGGATCTGTTTCTCATGAAATAGGAGATCTTCAGAGTCTGGAAGAAGAACGTCGCAACCGAGGCAGGCCGATAGTGTTAGTCGCACTGCTGCCTTTCGGTCGCCCCTTGTTTTTGATCATCTTGGCCGGCTCTTTTAGGACCCGCGGCTCCGTCGGGTCATTCACACTCAGTCGCAGGCCTCGCTCTGTAACATGCACAGACGGCACGGCAGTACTGTACATCAGGCACATCAGAAGTGCTGGCACCTGATGGCATGTATGGGGATTGGTCAGATGGCGACATGACGGTGGCCCGAGGGACACCGCCACCTGAAGGCACTTCCGGGGCTTGATGAGATGCCGACATGACGGTAGCCCGAGGGACACCGCCACCTGAAAGCATTTCCGGGGCTTGATCAGATGCCGACGACATGGCAGTAGCCCGAATAACACCGCTACCTGAAGGGATGTCCGGGGCCTGGCCAAATGCCGACGAAATGGCAGTAGCCCGAGGCACACCGCTACCTGACTGCATGTCCGGGGCTTGGTCAGCATCAGCTCCCTAGTCCACATCAGCTCCGAGAATGACAGGCACAAACAGCTGGTTGTTCCTGAGGATGTCTAAAGTCGAGTTCATAGAGTCTATGAACACGTCGTAAGCAGCTGCCAACTGGAGCCGACGGACGCGACCTGATTACAGATGACTATTGCTTTCTGATAGCGCTCGTGCTGGGTCATGGCTAAAGTTCGGCGCGGTGTCTCCAGTAGGTCAACTTGTGACTGCGGCTCAGACTCAGAAACGACGAGTCACTAAAAGTCGATCCTCCACCTGCGATTAAATCGAATGAACACGCTGGATCGATCTCAACGAAACCTTCACCAAACGATCGGTCGTGTGTCAGAGGCGTGCGGATTGCACCTTCGTGGCCTTTGGTCAAGTCAAAGGTCACCCCATTGTCATAAACAAATTTACTCGCAGACATAGCCGATCTGGGCACCCGCTGGCTCCATCTTAATGAAACCTTCACCAAGTGAACGGCCCTGTGCCAGAGGCGCGAGGTTTGCATCTTCGTGACCAGAGGCATGCGGTTAGACCAGAGGCGCGCAAGCCGCACGCCTCTGGCACACGACCGATCGTTTGGCGAAGGCTTCATTGAGATCTATCCAGCGGTTACCGAGATCGACCATATCTGCGAGGAAATATTTGTGGTTCTCCAGGAATGTGGTAACCTTTGCCTTGACCAAGGCCACGAAAGTACGAACCGAGCACCTTTGGCACACGGCCAATCGTTTGGTGAAGGTTTCATTAAGATCGGTCGAGCGGTTACCGCGATGGACCAGGCCTGTGAGGAAATCATTTGTTTGTGATTTGGTGATCTTTAGCCCGACCCAAGGTCACGAAAGTCCAAACCACACACCTCCGGCCCACGGCCGTTCGTTTGGTGAAGATTTCATTAAGATCGAGCCAGCGGTTGCTGAGATCAGTCATGTGTGAGCCAAAAATTGTTTTCCTGCGATTTAGTGAGCTTTGACATGACCCAAAGTCACGAAAGTCCGCCTCTGGAACACGGCCGTTCGTTTGGTGGTGGTTTCATTGAGACCGAGTCAACGGTTGCTGAGATCGGCCATGTCTGTTAGTCAAAAATTGTCTCGGCAATTTGGTGACCTTTGACCTGACCCAAGGTCACCAAAGTCCAAAGCCTCTGGCACAAGGGCGATAGTTTGGTGTAAGAAAACAGCTCAGACTCACCCAATGTTTCGCCGCCTTTCCACCACTTCAACAGCTTCGAAGGACCGATGTGAGCTGCGACTAACGACGGCAAAACGATCCACTGCTTCACCTTTCCAACACAACACAGCACTCAAACAGGTGAAAACCTAACCCAACGGTTTCAACGGATTCAAAGGACCAATGTCAACCACGACTGCATCGAACAGCGACCGCAACGCGTGGCTCCGGCGGATCAAATGGGCCGACGCAAACCGCGACAGGGCACCAGCAGCACTGCTAGTCAGCTGATTACGGTCAAGGTCATGACGTCACACCATCCAGACGGTGTATAACCTCTGGGGGTATACGCAGTGCGGACGGTGTATACCCAGGGTGAAAGAAAAACCAAACCTAACCTAATTTAAACAAGCTGAACCAAACCTAACCCTATATGCTTGCTTCATGGAGTTAAGCTGTGTAAAACTTCTTTTGTGGATACCTTAAGAAGTGCAATAATACTCAAAACATGAGACAATAATCACAAGATAATAGGAACGCACCTATGAACTTACCTAGGTAGGTACGGAGTAATAGGCAAAGCTTGTCTGGTGTTATCAGATTTGACACTTTTCAGAACAAAAGGTGATGAAGCTTATCAAAGGCCAATACAATTATCATCCAACAGACTTCAAAGAAAAGACTAGCCTATTATCAGAATAATTCCTGCTTGAGCATGGTCTTCCAAATCGTCATCCAAGTGTGCGGTGGTATCACCGTTGTGGTAAGCTTGCAGTGTAAGGTAATTTTTAAGTTCTTGGAATTTCCTTTTTAATGCAATGCTTATAAATGTTGATGATACAACCACGCGTTTCCTCTGCAAGTGCAGACTTTTTCTTCAGTTCGGAGGCAAAGTAGCACAAAAAAGGGGCTTGGGAGTTGGGAAGATTGCATTAAAAGTGATGTTCAAAGTAGCAAAAAAAAAGTAGCCTAACTTAACTCTCTCCTCTCTCCTGTCAATTCCTCATACCCCATCTCGGGGGTTGACAGGAAGCCCTTCTAATATCCAAACTAAGCGTCGCACGGAAACGAGAGGTGCCATCGGAAAGCGCTCGCTGAGTAGGGCCCGACGCCAGCCCCGAAAAACAAAATTCCCGAAAAGTGACGTCACTAGGGGGAGATTTTCAAGACTTACATTATGTTTTTGGTTCTGGGGAGTTTATTTTGAAGGATATTTGAAGAAAATAAATCATTTGGAATCAGAAAAGGACAGCGAAATCGACCAGGACCATAAAAGTTCTGGACACAAAATCAAAATTTTCTTTTTTGAAATTTCAACTTTCTGTATTCAAGTTTTCTTTAATTTTCCTTTTCTAATGGGTAAAGCTCACCGAAGAACGTTGTTCGAAGTCAACTTGCTCTAATACAAAAATGCTTACGCTAGCCAGGATCTTCGATTTGAAGTATAATTGGCAAATATGCTAAAGGAATAAGTAGTGAAAAACGAAGAAAAAAGGGAAATTCCTCTCGTACTTTAGTTGCATCCCTGAAGATGAGGAAGTGCTGAAAGTTTCATTAAAATACCTGCATCCGTTAACAGTCTCTTCGGTCAGATCCTCACGGGGGGGGCAATAGTACCCCTCTAAAATCCAAACTAAGCGTCGCACGAAAACGAAAGAGATGTCATCGGAAAGCGCTCGACGAGTTGGGTTCGGATCCACCCACAAAACAATTTCCCCCAAAAAGTGACGTCACTATGGTGGCTAGATTTTCACGACTTTTCACGACTTACATTATGTTTTTGGCTCTGGGGAGTTCACTTTGGGTATGTTGGAAAAAAACAAAAATTATTTGGAATCAGAAAAGGACAGCGAAATTGACCAGTGCCATACAAATAATTTTATCTACCAAACATTTTTTTTTTAATTTCCAAATTTGGAGTTTTCAAGTTTTCTTTAATTTTATTTTCAAATGGGTAGAGCAGACCGAGAAATGTTGCTGGAAGTTAACTTTCCCTAAGAAAAAATGCTTACTTTATCAAAAATCTTCGATTTGATCTACAATAGGCAAATATGCAAAATTTATATGTAGTCAAGGACGGAAAAAATGAAAAATTCCTCTACTACGTTTTGTTGCATCCCTAAAGAAAAGGAAACGCTGAGAGTTTCATTACAATATCTGCATCCGTTAAAGCGTGACGACTGGTTGAGCTTTTTTGGAGGTGACTTCTCTTGATCTTGACTAACTCGTTGACCCTAGATCACCTGACTTCAAATTTTTTAAACGGCATGCCAAATTGATGTGGGAAAAGGTATGCCAAATTTCTGGCGCGCTGCCGTGAGCCATTCATTCACTATCCGCGAAAAACCGAGGAGGGGTGGTTGAAGACCCCCGAGACGGGACGGGTTAAAGCGTGACGACCAGGGATACGGAGCCGGAGCCGGAGCCGTTGGGACATTTTACTCCGAGCCTGAGTCGGAGCGGGAGCCGTCAAAAGCAGGGCGGCTTCGACTCCAAAAGAGGTGTAAATTAAACAAAATTAGCAAACGTGAAATTAACACATGATACCTAGTATGGTATGGTATGGTATGGTATGAAAACGCGTTTTTAAAAGCCAAAATGTTTAAATACGAGTAACATGTGAAAATATCATCAAATAATGGTAGAATAACCAATGACCATATTCTAGATTCAATAGTCAATGCAGTAGTTTCATGTTTAGTTTAGTCTAGTTAAGTTCATTGTTTCCATCATCAAAGGGTTGTTGTACCTTATTAGAGATGAAGTCAAACATTACAATTTACAACAATGGTGTTCCTTGGACCGTTCACGGGATGGGGAGTGTTGTTGATTCGAGTCTCCCCTCTTCTGATTGCCCCAATATGGCACGAAGCGAGCGTCAGTTTACGAGGGCCAGTTTCCGATACGCGCCGACCGCATTATCGTCGTCTCCTTTGTTCTGTATCAGTTCTCCCTGAAGTGCGTTTGCCTGGGGAGTGATTATGGCGTCAACGAAGAGTAGTGCGTATCAACATTTCGTGCTGGATGATACTGACAACACTGGATGAGGTGGATGCCAAACCTGCTGAAGGTCACGAGGACTACCTTCGGGTATGGCAGACTGAGCAGCTCCCTGACGAGGCAGGTGAAGCGGTTGCACATCTGGGGATTCTTGAATAGGAAGTCATTGAGGTGCTCGTAGCGGAAGAGAAGAACAGAGGCCGGCAGCCGAATCGCTGGTCCTTGTACAAGACCGCTGGAACGTGATACTTCTTCAGGTAATCGTTGAAGAGCCTGTAGTAGTTCCACATCTTCTGCAAGTACTCGGGGGCACATGTTCAGCGCTTGACCTGCTACACTCGAGTTCTTACTGTCTACTTCCATGCCGACCATGAAACCTGCTAATACGTTCTCCATCTTCGTCGCCGTCTCCACCATCCTGGCCATCTTGTTCAGTGCTGTGCTAAACCCCAGAGTGGTGTGAGTCCCGCAAAACAGCTGTTCCGCCGGGCCGTCCAGTCTGTACATCTGCAACACCATGTTGAAGCCTTTGTGCTGCGAGGAGTCGGTGATATGGGTGTGGACGTGCTCGTATATTTTCTCAACCGGTTTCCCCTTCACGGCAGCCAGAATATCGAACCCGAGATCCACCTGCAGGGCAACATCCTCTGTGGTCTCCCCACTGATGTTGATCAGTGGCAGGGGAAAGAGAGCTCTTGACCAACATGAATCCCCTGGACAGAAGACTGGCCCACCCTTTTCTTGGTGGTGGAGTCTATGGTATGTGATTTCTCCAATTAAAATGCCTGTGAAATGTGGGAAAAGTTCAAATCTTACTTGGAGGAAATTCAGATTAGACATGCCCCCCAAAAGCAAAGACGCAAAAGAAGGGTAGGAAAGCCAGCATGGCTTACACCAGACTTGATAAAAGCAATTAAGGCTAAGAAAACTGCATTTATAGTTTTTAAAGAAGCTTCAAATGTCGTCAATCTAAAGGCGTATCGAAAAGCTACAGACACTGTGAAGCAAAAAACCAGAGCAGCAAGCGAGCAAAAGAACTGGATTTGGCTAGAAACTGTAATGGGGACAGTAAAAAGTTCTTTAGTTTCTACAAGCTGGGTAAAGTTACTAGCACAATTGGTCCACTGGAAGTAAACGGGACTACATTGGGTGAGGATAGTGAGATGGTTGAGGAGCTGAGCAAGCAGTTTAAATCAGTGTTTACATTGGAAGATATGACCAATCTGCCGACCGTCCACCATAGTTCTGTGACATATGATCTGATAAAGGGTGTTGATTTCATTGATAGTGATGTTGTTTACAACCATATCAGGAAAATAAAGCCAAGCAAGGCAGCAGGACCTGATGATATTTATGCTAGGGTGTTGCGGGAAACTGAAAAGGAACTGGCATTTCCACTTAGTATTATATTTTGTAGATCAGTTTCACAAAATGAAATTCCAACCGATTGGAAAATGGCAAATGTAGTTCCTATTTTCAAGAAAGGAGAAAGAGGGAAAGTTGAAAACTATAGGCCAGTAAGTCTCACATCCCTAGTCTGCAAGGTACTCGAATAAATTATCAAGGATAGAATAGTTAGTTATCTGGAAGGTAGCAGATTGATTCAAGATACTCAACAAGGGTGTAGAAAAGGACGATCGTGTCTCACAAATCTCTTGGACTTTTTTCAAAATTTCGGCGCTCTGCAGCGTGCAGTTTTTTTTTGCTATCCGCTAAAAACCTGAGAGGGATTGGAGACCTCCGATACACCACGAGTGAACCTAACCTAGCCTAACCTTCCATGCAAAAAAAAATTACTATCCCCAACCTCCCTTACCTGCGAACCCACCAGTTATCTCTCATTCAGGATCTAAATACCTACATAAATAAATAAATACCTCCTTGCTATTCTTCTTCAGAAAAAAAAATCAACTGACGTAGCCTATCTCTTCATCTTGGTGACCCACATCAACATAGAAACAACCTGCTCAGCTGGGCTCAACTGGACACACGCACAAAACATTCTGTTCAAATTTCGCTTTCGGAATCTGGATCACTGGGTTTGCTTCCCGGTTACTGGCTAAACTAAATTAATGAAGCTATCTGACTGAGGAATAATGAAACTGCTGATCTTGTCACTTCTTGCTACAAGCAGAACTTCAACAGCATAGAACCAAGGCGATGTATACGAGGTGGCGTCATCCCTACTGCGCAGCTTTCTGCGCAGGTCCTTATATGACGTCATCTGGGGTACCACTTCATACGGGCCAAGCCGCTAACACGCTGTGGAATATACGCAGCGTATGCATAGTACGGGGGATAAAATGAGGATTTAACAGTGCAGGTGCAAAACTTAGAGCGACATAGTCCCGGAAGGGATCTCCAATACCTTTTATACACATATTATACCCGGAAGAACGTACAAAGCGAAGTAGGACAGGTAAAATATGACAGAGAATTAGCATCTTACCGCGGCGAAATGCAGTAAGGACGTATCTGAAGTGTGGTCGTCGCCAGGATGGAATAAGGTGGGGAGGGGGGTCGAGTGTCTTGATGTACATCAAATTTAGCATTGGGCTTATGGTGCTGCATGCCAAAATTAATTGACCGAAAGGCATTTTAACCCCTCTATATGCAGCAGTGCCCCTGATAGAGGAGGCAAGGAAGGGAACAAGTGTTTCTTTTTTAATATCGACGGGACCATAGGGAGCACGTGAGAGGCAGACATTCCTTTTATGGGGTATCTGTGAACCTCCGTACCAGCTCAGCAACATGGGTGGAACTTCCAGAAAACGATTTGGGAGACGCAATGCCTGGAGGTAACAGGAAGGCCGATGGATTGGGGGAGGTAGACTCACGCCAGTCATAAGCGGGGGTTGACCCATCCCAAAAGTATGTAAAATTTCACTCTAGTTCGGAGGTTACATTCGGCGGATGGACTGGTAAGCGGTCAGACGTGGGGTGCTAAAAGCGGGCAGGCATGTATTGGCGGCATTCCCTAACAATGCGTTCAGAACTAGATCTGGATGATTAAAAAAAACTCCTACACGTCCGCGTAGTCGACCTAGTCGGCTTATGTGCTGTTTCCGATTCAGAGCATGAATGAAGGATCACAATCGAAGTTCGTGGAGCAGAGACTTTGCATATCGTTATTTCAAATCAATGATCATAGGCCTCATGAGCAACAATGAAATGGCATACGCCACACCTGTTTCATAGCAGTACCAGAGCCGGTAGCAGTGTCGAGTGCCGCGAGGACGGGCGTAGCTTGTCTGCCCCTGGTCACAACGGCAGCAGCAAATCACGCCAACAGGACAGTGGGACCGAGCGATACGACGTCAGAGTCAAGTGCCGCCAGGACGGGCCGACACAGGGAGCGCCGCCAACCCGTCAGTGGTCACAGTGGCAGCAGCAAAACACGCCAACAAAACGGCAGGATCGGGCGGCATGAAACCAATGCAAAGTGCCGCCAGAACGGGCAACACAGGAGGCGCCGCCAGTCCGCCCCTGGTCATGGTGGCAACAACAAACACGGTTACAAAAGGCAGAACCGAGCGACACGACACGACACACAGCAGAGACGGTGACACATGGCCGGCAGTGTGAGGGTGGACATCCTATCGCTGCCTGGTGACATGATGGCGGACCTGCCTAGATGCCTGCCCCTGCGCTCTGCCGAGCAGAGTTCTTGCGCAACCAGCCAATGCGCACATGCAACCTAACTCGAGTCGGCCTCCATCTCACACAACTAGCCACACTCCTAGCTTCGGCTGCCGGCTACTAATGACGCCCACCCCGGGTCTCACGATGCTGGTGTCGCCTGTGCAGGTTGAGTCCATGATGAAGCAGACATGGGGCGGGGATGGCCGAGTGGTTTAGGTGTCGGGCTACGGGTACCAAGGGTCCCGGGTTCGACTCTAGCGCCACTCAGGACATTTCCAAATCCCGCGGCCCACCGGCGAAACAGTGTGGGCGGTGCCATTAGCCGTGAACGTGCATAAAGTGTGTCGTGAACCAACCAATAAACAAACAAACAAACAATGAAGCAGACATCATAATTCAACTGGTTTGGCATCGCCCTCTACCACGTATGTTGCATGCAGCGCCCGCCGCGACCGATGGTGATTAACCAAGGGCTGGACACAATGGCCAGGAGCGCCTCCGGTGCTTCAGACGTCGGACAGCCAAGCGATGTATTGACGTATCATTTTGTAGGCGACGAAGCCGGTAACGACGGCAAGGCCGTCCTGCTCCAGTCCCAGTTTGCTAATGATGGTCGTGTTAAAATTCATGTGAATAGAAGTGACATCAGACTAATTGAACTGGTTCTTTACTTAGCTATACAAAGATAAAATATGAAGAGAAGGTAAGCAGCATATGAAGGCTCCATATTTGATGGCGGTGGCCAAGTTCTATCGGTGACTCAGCAGAAGGACTTTAGTGTTATTCTGAACACAAGATTGGGGGCATCAGAACAGATAAAAGAATCCAGGAAGAAGGCACTGAGAATGTTTGTGGAAATATATAGGAATGCATCATACATAAGTGAGGAAGTCATCAGGAAGCTTTACTGTGCATGTGAGGCCACATTTGGAATACTGTGTCCAAACTCTGGCTCCTAGTTATGAAAAAGACTGTTCGCTTTTAGAGAGTACAAAATGTGGCTACAAAAATGGTTCATGACATAAGCAACCTGGCATATGAGGAAAGATTGAAGAAATTTAACATGTTTTCACTTAGATATACAAAGTTGAGAGGAGTACTCATTCAGGTCTTTAAATTTGTTCCTGTTCAGGAGGATGTATATACTAGGTAAATATTTAAATCTAACAGAAATGATGCACATGAAGGCATTGACCTATACAAGACTAGACACACTACTCGACTTTTCAGAACGTGCCACCCGGCAACGCTGTAGAGTGGCAAGCGCATTTACGCGGCGAACCCTTACCATTGAAATTCCTGTACGCTAGGGTTTGTTGCTTCGTGATTCATTGAATATGACGAAGTCTTGTTCTGCAATCGGGTGCAGGAAGAGGCATGGTGATCCGCCAAGACATGGAGATCACTTATCATTCCACAGGTTGGTATTTTTGCGTGCTTAATTATATTTAAATGTTATAATTTGAAGTATGCTTCTGCGCCATAATTGTCAACCTGCGACTTTCATACCGTTAAAGTCATACAGTCATAAGTCATAAAGTGTTGAGGCTTAATAAGAGCCACAGGGGCCCATCTGGGTTAAGCCTATCTAGAAAAGATACTAGAAATGTACATACTCTCACTCCAATCAATCCCTTATCTAAAGTTCCTAGGTAGCTATATATCCCAGCCTGTCTAGCACCATTCACTTGCTATTGCATAACACTCAACAATTACAATCTCGTCCCATCATACCCATTGTGCTAACATAGACAATCTCATCAGTATCACATGCCAAAGGAAGTTGCTGAATCCACTGCTATGTACACCCTATGTAAAGTTATACTGTGACTTAATAAGATAATAAGATAGACTTAATAAGAGACTCACTTGCTATTGCATAATACACTCAACAATTAAAAACTCCTCCCATCATACCCACTGTGCTACCATAGACAATCTAATCAGTATCACATCCTGAAAGAAGGTGCTGAATCCACTGCTAGGTACACCCTATGTAAAGTTATAAAGCATTTAGACTTAATAAGAACATCTTAAGTTCAGGATAGACATGGAGTTGTTTGACAACACTGCTTGTGTTTTGTGCATAGCTGGTGGTATTTGGTGTATAATTTTATTGGCAAGATATCCATCAGATCTTACTGGTATGAACTAATGGGCACAAAATGACCAAAGCAGTCGATGCACAATAAAGCACAAATCCACAACCACTGGTATGAATTTGAACTAGGCATTTTATGCTATCATTGCCTGTAAGGTTCAGGTATAAAATTTAATTCTGGATTTTGGAATGTGTGGAAGGAAGGAGCCATGTCTCTGAACAGTTCTAAATTCATGAATACTTGTCTTTTCCATGTGAAAGATTTTCAGTGATATTTCCAATGAAGAACCATATTTTGTTTGTATTAGTGAAGCATGGGCTGGCCAATAGTTTTGCCTCCAGCTCTAGTAGTTTGTGAGTTGTAAAGCACCAATAACTTAATCGATATAAATTATAAAGTTCTACATGTGTACATGATTGTTGATGCCACCACAATATACAGCAAATAAATACATATGATTTTGAAAATATTAATTTAACAATGCTTTCTGCCTTTTGCAGGTTAATTGAAAGCATACATTTTACTTTCCAAATGTGTTGAAAGGTATGGCAAATGTCTAAAAGGTTAAAACATCACATATATCATAGTCTTATACTAGCTTGTTTGGATGACTTCAAAAGGTCAGGATATTTGTAGTGGTGCACTCTGCTTAGCTTACCTGATCGTAATCGCCTACCTCATACATCTTTTAAAACAAACTGACATCTGTTAGATGATAATAAATGAAAAATAGTTTTAATCTGAAAGGATATGTTGTCCACCTGTGCTCACATGCATGGATAAATTATTTGTGAAATAGGGTGGAAAATACCACTTTCTGAACACTCAATCTACATCCTTCTCCAAGAAGTATCAACATCCCGTTCCTTGATGCATGCTTATGAAGCCTTCATGTCTTCTTTCTAACAGTATCTTGTTTATATGTGTCATGTTCATGCTCTTCATAACAAATGGTGATGCACAAACATTTTGCAACTCAATTTCAGGTAAATGGATTACCTATAATGTGGTATGGGATTACAATACCAATTTACAGCATAGGTTATATTCTCCTTATCCTGAATATAGCTCTTCCAAAATTATGAACCTCAAAACAAGTGATAAAGGCAGTCATAAGTACACCTTGGCTCAGATTTCAGCCTGAAAGACATGAAAAGCATTTTAAATGACACTAATTTCATGGCAAATTTTTACATCCTATTGTGCTTGGTTCGACATCTCACACCTAATGAAAAACCATTATTTTAACACTGCTCAATCTCCTGCAGCCGAGCTAATATAAGTACAAAGGTTAAGTAAAACTACTTGTCACAGGGGCCCTTCTTGGTTGCACTTTGTGGATACCCAAAACTAGTAGCCTGCAAAATTTGTCAATTTTCTATTCCAGGAATACTGAAAAGTGACCGCTCCTTATAATACCTGTATATGCTGCTCTAAAAGATGTTTAGAGAACTGCTGCCAACAATGTAGTCTTATGGCTGGTTCCAAGGTTGAGCTACCCTGTTGGTGAAGAAAGACCATATTAACCTTGTCTTAATATGCCCATTGTGTGTATATTTACAGGCATTGTACGACCTGCAACAGAGTGATGGGATCCGGGTGGCCAATAAGCTCTCTCGACTGCACATCCAGTACGAAAAAAACAAAATGATGGTTAAGCTCGCTGCTCAGCTGTTCAGCAGCTCGGTGGGCAAAGCTCTGCTGTACCTGGAAGATTCAGGTCACTCTGAGTTCGTCGGAGCTGGAGCGGCGGCGCGCTTCGTCCTGCTTATTGATCAGGCTTTTGACTACCTCAACAGCAGCAACCCATACGGAAAGGGCTTCAAAGCTCCTACAACTGCGAACAACTTGGAGTGAGTTCAATTATATTAGCATTAAAGCCCTCAAGCCGTTGCAGATTTGCGTGCCCTTTGTCATGTCGGGAGGTGAGGGGACACCTTGACTCACCGGACGGCTTAGGGGTTAAGAACCAACCTGGACGATCCGAGTCACTTTTTAATATTTAATGAAAATCGCAATGCTTGAACGACGCGTTCGGCTAATTTCCCACGTATTTTAGCAAGCACCATCCTCCATATCAAAGTTGTCATCAAAGGCATAGCAGCATATTTCTCGTAGTGCATCCAACATGAATTGTCCAACCATAGGGTCTGCTCCCATGGGCTCATAAAAAAACGGATGAGCTGAGTTGAAAGGTTCGCAACAAAAATGCCATAACTTGATGTTTGACTCAGTTTCGTTTTGGATATCATTTAATTTGGCATGAGTGACTAGTTTTCTTGTTGCTAAAATTAAAAGGATGTCATTCACTATGACAAACCGAATGATAAGAACAAAACATTCCAGTGCAAGTAGAGTTATTATGTCAGCTTCAGACCTCTCAACTCAACTCATCCGTTTTCAGATGAGCCCACGGCAACACGCCCGATGGGCGTGTCAGTATTCTTGGGTATTCGTGGTGTCGGCAATCATACCAGATAAATATTCTCGAATATTGGCGTAGACACATACCATAATCATGTAATTGTTGTTTTATCGCCAATTGTCCGCAAATAGCGTATGAACAGTACTTTGCGCGTGCGCCTGATGGCCATGCAATCGGTTCACAGTAAAGCCTACGTCACTAGTATTTCATTCTGAGTGTGCTGACATATTGGTATTTCTGTTAGGCTTCGACAGGAGTTCCTGGCCAACTTCAGTTCTACGCTGTTCCGGTTGCAGACAGCATCCAAGGAACCGATAGTGCAGACCCGGCGTTTCACTCCGATCCTGGGTCTCTGCCTCGCGGCGCAAACCGTCATGGACGTCAGTGAGGCCCTGCTGGAGGAGGATGGATTGAGCTACGTCTTGCCGTAAAAGATGTCACAAGACCACCTGGAGCTTCTGTTCGGCCGAATCCGACGCATGGGTGGCTACAACAACAACCCAAACGTGGCCCAACTGCAGCACGCCATGCGCAGACTCATCCAGCACAACTTTATATCGCCATCTGCCACTGGGAACTGCACGGCACGGGACGACAGCGTCGACGGCCTGCTTCAAATCCGTCGTCGAAAACCGCAACGGCCGGCGCTCAGCGAAGATGAGCCGATGCCGGCGGTAGTGCAGCATCTCCTCACGACGGGGGACACCGGGTCGTCGTTCGTGGACAACTGTGTTGGGTACATTTCCGGATATGTGTGTCGCAAGCTGTTGGAAACTGGCGCGATCGGGTGCGGTGAGTGCATCGGTGCACTCCTGTGCAACGAGGACGACCCTCCGTCGCATGAAGTGATGGGTCTTGTGAAGGTGCGGGACAATGGTGGGCTGCTCATCCCATCGGCGTCGACGTACGCGATCGTAGTGTCAGCAGAGCGGCATTTGACGGCCTTAAGGAAGTGTGGTGCTATGGATGGATCGAATCTGTCACTGAGAATTCAGTGTAGTATTCTGACAAAGTTAATGACGGAGAGCACCCACGACCTGTTCCCTGGAGTACAGGACCACATGTTTGCACCACGAGTGGGTCAGTGCCATGCCGTGGTAATGGTGAAACAGATCGTAGCGAGGTACTTACGTGTCCGCCTCTACGCCTATGCGAAAAATGTAACTTTGAGTGGACTGCACAGTGCCCACAAGAGGCACAACTTGTGTAAGCAGGTGCTGTTTGCGCACCAATAGGTTATATTTTCAATGACCTTATTGTTCTTTGACACAATGGGCAATATAAGATGGACGTACAGTATGCCAACATTAAAAGTGTTAAGATCCATGCGAAGTACTGAAACAGCGAATGCAGTGTCATATGTGAAATCATCTAATTTCCTCGTCTGGACGGTTTGGCCCTCGAAGTCTGAAGCCTTGAGCAAATGTATCCGACCCTATCCTGCTCCTTCATCTGTGTATCACGTACACAATGTTAAGCACAATTGTTTTTACCTAGGCCAGTAATCTTCAGAGACATTGTTAATTGCTTCAGTCATCTCTGTATTTCATTAATAACCCCGGAATATTGTCCCCATTTACCGTCAGCAAAGCAATACTGTTCCCGTGGCTCCGCTAACCTCCACAAACCTCCACCGGTTGTTCCCGTCGCAAATCCGGTGGGGATTTTTCCTCCACCAACCCAGAAGCAGAGTCCAATTGTGATTTCTCAGTTGAGCTCAATCACGGCGCACTTGCGCGATATATTTGCGCGTAAGCAACGTCCTCCATCATATGAATCTCATCTTCATGCATCAACTGAATCCCAGTGAAATTTGAAATTACTACTATAACTATGAACAATAATCGAAGTAACAGTTGCAGACCACAACACATTTTGTTTAGGCCTTTAATCTACGTCATTCGGCCCACGGGAAGATGTTACTTTACCGGCCGGAACCGCCGCAATTCCCGTGCCCAGAAGTACCGCTGTTCTGTCGCTGACTAAAATCCTACTCGAACCCAGTCTACTAGGTGGGACAAGTTGAGATGAGGAAAAGTCAGCATCGGGTAGAGAAGCGCTCGGGGCCGAGGGAGCTCGGCGGGTCCAGACCAGTAGCGCAACCAGGGAGGGGGGGGCAAGGGGCCATGGCCCCTCCCCCGAAATTTGTTTGGGGCCTGCTCCGAGCCAGGGGCCCGCGAAGCGGGCCCCTGGCTCGGAGTGGCCCACCCTACTTAGAGCCCTGGCTAGGGGCCCGCGAAACGGATCTGTGGCTCGAATCAGGGACCCTTTGAACCAACTGAAAATCTGGGGGACCGTTTTAGCCAGGGCCCGCCTCGAACCGGGGCCCATTGAACCAATAGCCCGCTTAGAACCTGTTTCAACCTGGGGCCCTGCCTTGAACCAGGGGCACGCTTCGAACCGGGCCCACGTTTTACAAACATAGGGGCCCGCTCAAAAGTAAGTGCATGTTTTCCGCACACTTTTTAAAAACATGAGGGGGCCCGCTCTCCAACCCTGTCGCCACCCCCCCCCCCCGAACTGAAATCCTGGTTGCGCCACTGGTCCACACTATATTATATGCTGTATGTTAGGAAGGCAGGCCAAACCGCAAAACGGGAGAAGACGATGTTCAGCCGAGGGGAAAGAGAGATTGCCTGGTTCATCCCATAGCCGATAAGGACGTGCGCTCCCCGCAGTCTCAGAGGATACATACATAGCCAGAAATAAAGACAAATTTGCGACTTTATAAAACAAGGCATACTATGTGCATTGTGCGATCATCTACAAACATTTGAAAGGCAATTTGGACAATTTATGATATATGCGCCCGCCAAATGCGTCCTTTTTGTCGCGGAATTCACACTGCTGTCAGCTGATTTATCCACCACGCTCCACCGGTCGTTCCCGTTGGCCAGTCTCAACCACCCTCAATTAGCCTCCACCGAGTTCATTCTGGTGGAGCCACGGGAACAGACCCACGATTTCCACGCAAAATCAACAAGTAGGGTTTCCCGGACCGGTCCATTATACCGCTGCTCGTGCCCTGAGAGCAAATATTTGTGGTCCGGATTGCACCAAATTTATGTCTTTAATAGCTCAGAAAGTTTCAAAACACTGGCCGGTATCATTTTCTAGTCGTGCACCTTCAAACATCGGCCATCCGCCATAGGAATAACATTACGGCGCTAACTCATGCCACTCTCCGCTTGGCGGCGCTAGTGTCGCGAGGTAGGAACGTCCGGCCGGGTACCGCGTCAATAGGAGTAGTGTGTCTAGTCTTATATAGGTCAATGCATGAAGGTCATCAATTCAAAATTAAAGTTAACTGCAGCAGGACAAGGTTAAGACAGTCTTTCTTCACCAACAGGGTAATAGAACACTGGAACCAGATGCCAAAAGCCACTGTCAGTAGCAGCACATTGAACATCTTTAAAAACACCATAGGCAATTATTAGAAGAATAGAGGGCTTGCTTTTCAGTATTCCACTGAGGGCTGATCGACGGATTTGGTGGGGAACTGGTTGAGTGTTCAGAGTGCAACCAAGAAGGGCCCTTGTGGCTCATAGTCACACTGATCTTTTGTGTCTTGATGTCTAAGATGCTCCAAAATGTAGCTAGCATTCCAGACAAGCATGATGCAACACTCCATACCATACAGATCTGATAGCCAGTCTAATTTATGGAATGACACCAGAAAAGACAGGTGTTGACACTGACATTATTTTCAGCTGCATACGTGGCTACGATCATAATCATCAGAGGTAAAGTGGTTGGAACAAATGGATGGGCTGGTTGGATGAACTCCATCAGATACTTTTCACTGTCGACCAGGTCTAATATGCATTTTCATCTATTGGAAACATAAGCATGTTGGTTGACAATCTATTCTTTCCATATCTTTCTTCCAGATGATAAAGACACACCACAACAGAACACTATACAATACAACTAAAACTAAAACGCACATACATCAAACACAAGGTACGACAGACATAAAACCAAGCACAAAACAACCTACGAGGGAGCTATGTAAACAACTGCGCTATTTATGACTCAACTGCGCCATCTAAGAATTTGAGAAAATGAGTGCCCCTAAAACGCTGCATTCGTGATGGTCGTCGCCTAATTCGCAGCCTAACTGAGAATGATAAAATAACAGCTCAACACGACTCCAAAATCACAGACGTGATAATATAGGATTTAGAAAGTGAGTTGAATTGAAAATATTTCCATTTTAAAATGCATGAAACCATTAAAACGGCCAAAAAGTGGTACCCCAGATGACGTCATTTGTACCATTCGAGCCGACACGCAGGAAGGCATGGGGATGACAGGGGCCTGCATAGAACCCTGGATGTGCGTCAGAATCTACTACGCTACCATATTGGGCTTCCAAACAATTATTAAAAATACCTTTAAAATTGGAGATTCTTTCACCCGGAGCGCTATTTTTTAACCACGGCCAAAGTCACCGTATTTTAATTTAGCTTCCTCCTGTTGGTTTCAGGCGGGCCAAAAGACATGATGCCCCCTTTGAGGCGCTTCGGGGGGGGGGGGGAGTGGCCAGAATGGCCCTTCCCTGGATCCGCCAGTGCCCATTACAGTTCTTAGCCAAATCGAATATTTTTGCTCGCTTTGCTGCTCTGGTTTTCTCCTTCACAGTCACTAGCTTTTGGATACGACCTTAGATTTACGATATTTGAAGTTTCCTTAAACACTCTAAATGCAGCTTTCTTAGCCTTAATTGCTTTTATCAAATCTGGCGTAAGCCATGCCGGCCTCCCTCCCCCTCTTTTGCGCCGTTGCTTTTGGGGCACATGTTTAATCTGGACGTCCTTTAAGTAAGATTTGTACTTTTCCCACATTTCACAGGCATTTAAATCGGATGATTTTTCTTCCCATCTGATGGCACAGTTTCCAGCTAAATCCAATTCTTGTGCTCGCTTTGCTGCTCTGGTGTTTTGCTTCACAGTGTCTCTAGCTTTTCGATACGCCTTTAGATTAACGACATTTGAGGCTTCTTTAAAGTCTCTAAATGCAGTTTTCTTAGCCTTAATTGCTTTTATGAAGTCTGGTGTAAGCCATGCTGGCTTTCCTACCCTTCTTTTGCGTCTTTGCTTTTGGGGGACATGTCTAATCTGAATTTCTTTCAAGTAAGATTTGAACTTTTCCCACATTTCACAGGCATTTAAATTGGAGAATTCTTCTTCCCATCTGATGGCACTTAAAGCCGCTCTGATGCAGTCAAAGTCCGCTGTGTTGAAATTAGCAACCTTTACCAAATTATCCTTGATGGTTCACACTACATGTGCCTTGAACCTAACTATGTTATGGTCACTTCATCCCAGAGTTTGTCCTACAATCAAGTCTTGAATTAAGTTACTTAAATTCGAGAAGGTCAAAGAATGACCCCTGCCTAGTAGGTTCCGTTACAATCTGGTGTAAGAACAGGTCCTCTTCAAGGCATTTCCTAAACATTTTGCATAATGGGAGCCAACACCAACATTTGCATATCCTTTTAGATTAAAGTCACCAAGAACAAGGCATTTCCTCCGAAATTGTATACTGATTTCCTCGCAAATCACCTTATCGAGCTCCAGTTGTTGAGAATGTGGCTGGGTTCCTGATCGGTGCAAAGCTCCTATCCCCAGTTTATTGCTGTTGCCATTCCACACAGCGACAGCAAGCCAGATGGACTCCACAGACACATTTTTTACACCATCTGCTACTTTTTGAAAACTAAATAAGCTATTCACATCGAGCATTACACCACCCCCTTTCACTGCTGGACCCCTATTGCACGAAAACATGTTGTATCCCTGAATCTCATAGTCCTCCAAGTTATCCCCAAAATACTCCTCACTGATCTATGCCTCAGTAATGCAAATCCAATATGTTTCCTCCTCAGCAACATAACACTTCAACTTAACAAATTTGGATCGAATACTCTGAGCATTAAGCATCATACAGTTAACACATGTTCCATAACCACCTTTGACTGTTTCATGTTGAGTAGCTCTTTCATCACTGGATGAGCTACCACTCTGCCCTCTTGAACTACTGCCATCCATAATTGCTGGCTTTGGGGTTCTATTGCCTTGGCTGTCACTATTGACATATCCCTGAGATGGTAATCTCACTTCATCCCTTCCACCCCTGACCTAGGTTCCCTGAAGGACATGCTCATATACTTTGCTTAAGACATGCACCCCCTTTTTGGAGAAGTGCAGGCCATCCCTCCGATAGAGGTCCTATGAGCCATAAAACCCCTTGCGGTTTCGCCCCACATCGGCCCAGGGGCCCTTCATGCCGGCTCTGGGCCTTCTCTGGCGGCCCGGTGTCCTCCCAGTCCCGTGGCTGAGTCCTCTCCGTCGGCGCAGAGGTCTACCTTAGCTATTCAGGGCTTCCTCTGTCAGGCCAGAAGCCCGCTTTCAACAAATTGGAACCCTTCCATCTGGTTAGGGGCCTTTATGCGGCTTGGGCCACATCTGTAGACCCAAAGGCATTTCTGATGGCCTGAGTTCCTCTTCGGCATCTAGAACCCACTCCATCGTCTGAGGGGCCCTCTTTGATAACTCAGGTTCTTTTATGGAAAGCCGGAGGCCCATTTTCAAACGGTTAGACCCTATGCGTCAGGTAACCGGCACTTTCTCTGCTTGGGCTCTGTCCACAGCTTAGGGGTCCTTCATATTGATTCGGGACCTCTCCGTCAGCCCGGTGGCTCTTCCGACTACCCCTCGTCGATCTAGAAGCCCTTCATGTTAGCCCAGCCAAGGGCCCGAACATCTTCCTGAGGGCACTTGCCGTTGATTTCGAGCGGGACCCTTTTTATTCGCCCTGGGTCATTGCTGTCTGCTCGGAGCCATTTTCGTCGGTCCAGAGGTCTTGCAAGTTGGTCTTGAGGGGTCATTGCGGGGCAGCCACCTGGAGGCAGTCACCTGGAGGGCTCCCTCCGACCCTCCAGGGGCGGGTGCGGCTGCCCTCTCAACACCCTTGGCTACGCCACTGGGCACCCATGATCCTACATAAAAGGTTAAAGCGAACTTCATATGTCACAGCGAGCAGGCAGATGCAAGGAGAAGCTAGTAACGAAAATGTGCGAGATCGCTTTCTGTAGGCGAGTTTGTACTGCCTGGTATTCTCGGGTTCTCCAGTGGTATTTTCGGGATTACCTCGCTTGCACGATAACTGGTTCTTAAATCCAACAACTTATCCAAGCCACCGAGTTCTCGAATCCAAGAGCCGTTCTTCAAAAGCACTAGCCATTTATGCCCTTGCATTGACCGGGATGATAATTATGCAACACGGCGACAACTTGTGCGACAGTTCCAACAGCAATCACTAACATGTACCGTTTCCAAAATCGTTCCTCAACAATCTCTACAGGCACCGTTGCCGGTCAATCGTTCAGCGTCAGCACGTCTGCTCACCTTCACCCGCTCGGTTACATTTAACCGCCTCGACCGTCCAGTCGCGTCTGAGGGAGTCGCGTGCGCAAGAGGGTTGCCCGTCCCCATGAGGGAGGGGGGGGGGGGAAGAGGCGTTGCCCACCCGGCCACCGCCCTGGCCTGCCATTGGCCAGCATCATCCATTACACCACACCGCGAAGGGAGGGTCCAGTCGTCTCGCTCTAGACATGCCCTACATGCACTGCATATTCCATTTGTGACACAAGTGTCACAATGATGACACTGTTCAATGACACAGCCCGCCGCCGGCTGGCCATCGTCGCGTGAGCGCCCGATCTGACTTAGCATAGCACACCCCACGACCAGAGGCAACAAACGCAGATGTCAACACCGTTCGCAGGTGCACGGTCTGAGATTGGCTTGGAGCTCGGATCCCATGATACAGTAGAGACAAATGCATTCCGAATGAGATTTATTATTATGGTTTTATGGTGCGTCAACCTCGAGTTCCAAAAATTATCTTCGTTACACTTCACCTGGAAGGTGCTTGTTATAAATACTACTCCAAGAGGCTCTTTTGGAACTTTCTGAAGAAGCGCACCCGGTTGTACATTTATTATATGATTACGATAGATATATTACGGAATATTGAGGAATGAAAAAAGTTATTTGGAAGCTACGTAAGGTGTACTTCAGCTTCACTCCCATGGACCCCCGCGCAGCTTGGGCTGTCGTATCCGTCGAAATCACTGGCACTACTTCAAAATCGAAGCATTCATGTAGCATGTTACTAGCAGAGTTGGAATTGAGTCCATATCTACTGAATCAGAATTAGGAGATCTGATGGCATAGGTATAAAATATCAGTGCAACTATGAGCCACAAGGGCCCTCCTTGGTTGCACTCTGGACACACAACCAGTTGCCCACCAAATCCGTCGATCAGCCCTCCGTGGAATACTGAAAAGCAAGCCCTCTGATGAAAAGCACGAGCGTCCTTTTGACGTGACTCAGGATATGTAAAATGTTCTGATGGGAGAAATATACTTCCCGTCGTGTTCCATTATCATATATCGCACATCATGCATAATTATATATTCCATGTTATGCTTACTTTCACCACCAAGAGGAAGAAATCTTAAGTTTTAAGGACGTTAGCCAATTTGTTGGTGTTCTGAAGCTACTGTTAGCAGAAGTGTTGAACATCCTACTAATGTCACAGCGAATCATAGAGAATATATTCGGCGTGAATATCAATTCACAACTTCCCTGGAGTATTTTCTGAGACTGGCCTATGATGTCCTTAGTAATTATGAGGAGTTTCTAAGTTTGAATCAAAATCTGGCGTTTCCTCCCGATGCTTGCCTCGTAGTCAACACCTTGAAAACACTTATTACCATGATGAATGGGTAGATGGATGGACGTGTTGTCTTCCAGCTCAAGAGAAATCTCCTCTCAGCTTTAGGTAGACCCTATGACATCCGGTTGACACGCGAGCCCCAGGACTTTAGCTGGTTGGGTTAATCAGAAAGCAATGCTGCGCTGCTTTATATGAATCAGCGATAGTCCGCCCAGAAACCCTTCTCTTATACCGCCCGAGGCCCTCAGCCTCTGCCCGCGGCCACTCTCCATCGACTCGGCGACTTTCTTTATCGAAATGGGACCGTATCCATCAGCCCGGGCCTCTTAATCGGTCCAGGGGGCTCCCTCTTGGTGGTGAAAGCAAGCATAACCTGGAATAGAACATTTTAGGATATGTGCAATATATGGTAAGGGAACACGACGCGAGTTAAATTTCCCCCATCAGAGCATTTCACATTTCATGAGTGTTAGTCACGGCAAAAGGGCACTCGTGCTTTTCATCAGATCCTAATTTTCATCCAGTAGATATGGATTCAATTCCACCTCTGTTAGCAACATGCTTCATGCATGCTTCGGTTTTGAAAGTGCTAGTGATTTCGATGGATACGGCGACAGCCGAAGCTGCGCGGGTCCATTGGAGTGAAGCTAAAGTACATCTAATGTAACTTATAAACAACTTTTTTCCATTCCTAAATACCCCGTGATATATTAATAATCCGTGATATCCTTAACCCGCGCTGTCTCTCCGGTCAGATCCTCACACCCCGTCTCGGGGGGCGGGGCGGATAGTAACCGCCCTTTAAAACCCAAACTAAGCGTCGCACGAAAACGAAATGTGTCATCGAAGAGCGCTCGACGACTAGGGTCCGGGGCCCTCCCCAAAAAACAATTTCCCCGAAAGTGACCTCACCAGGGGGGCTATATTTTCACGACTTTTCACGACTTCCATTATGTTTTTGGTTCTGGGGAGTTCATTTTGGGGTATATATGAAGAAAAATTATTTGGAATGATAAAAGGACAGCGAAATCGACCAGGGCAATATAGTTTTTGGCCCCAAAAAATACTTTCAAAATTTCAAAACTCGTTGACCCTAGCTGACCTGACTTCAAAATTTTGAAACAGCATTCCAAATTGAGGTGGGAAAAGGTACGCCAAATTTGGGCGCGTTTCCGCGCGCCATTCGTCCACTATCCGCGAAAACCCTGAGGGGGCAGCGGTTGAAGACCCCTCGAGACGGGACGGGTTAATATGCCTCTTAAGAAAGCTCCAGAAGAGCCCGTATTCATAACAAGCACCTTCCAGGCGAAGGGTAACGAAGTTAATTTTTGGAACTCATCGACCTTAACGTATGTTCTTGGTCTGTAGGTCGTCTCCAACGAAATACATTATCTACAAAGATGATGCAGGATTGGCTCAAAATCGTCAATGGGTGTAGTGGCTGCGGTATAAGGCTAAGTTATGCGAACTTTACGTGTGGTTCGGGCCGAAAATCGTCATGGTTTGTGCTTTGGTGTGGCTTTTCATCCACCTTTGGTGCAATTCAGTGTAGGCTTTCACTTAGGGTTAATGCATTCCGATGCAGAAAATTTGCGTTTGTACGTTTGATGTATGTAATTCATCGAGGATCTGTGCTCATTGGTAAGGATCAGTGTTGATACGTCTTGGTGCAAATATCTTAGGCACTGATGCGCTTCATTGACCCCTTTGTCATGCTTTGACTGGGCTCCGCTTCGCTTCACTCAGCGCGACTTGCTACGCGAGTCATGGCACGTCGCTTAGCCGCACTTCTTCCGGCCATCAGTTCCGTGGGAGGGTTAGGGCACAATTTGAAGGGGCAAGATAAACTTTGGATGAGCCATGAGATGAGGGGAGACTTGGATCTAGTGCCCCTTTTCTCAGCGAGAGAAGGGGCGCCTAAGACCAGGGGCACCGAAACCTTGGATGGTCCCTTTCCTCAAGTCTTCGCTTCCCCACTGGCATCACGTTAAAAAGATTAATCCTCCATAATAGGTTTGGATTGATTCTTTTAAAACATGCGTTGCAAACTGTCTCCATGCCTCGAAACCTACGAAGATTTGCACAACTGGTCTTCGCTAGCGTGCTAATATGGTACGATACTACCTGTACCAATACATCCCAGATATTTGGAGCGTGCTCCAGCCCAGCGAACAAAACACGCCATGATAGGGCATTAAATCCCAGGAGGTACACACATTCTGGATGAGTCCCCCACGCAGGACACATCCTGGATCCGCGACTGCGAAAGCTGGACAAAATTGCAAAGCGATATCTTTAACAGTCTGTGTCTGAACAAAAACTTTGAAGTGAAATTGCTATGACCGCGCACCCACATCGCAGTCATAGGGCATCCATTATGCTTGTACTTTGTTTTTGTGCATACATTTTGCACCTCACCCACCCAGGACTTCAAGATTACTTATCGAGCACATTATCGCCAAATATACAAGCACCGCTTGTCGGAGGTGTGTGTGGGTGCGTGTTTGCGTGCACGTGTGCGTGTGTGCGTGTGCGAGCGCTTCTTTTCGGCGCATCCAATGATGCACATACAGAGAACAAACGAAACAGTACATTTTTAGCACAGCATTTTGCCTATTAGCAAAAATGTGGTATCATGGCTTGCAACAAGAAAACTGAAGGTGGTACGTGACGTCATGAGATGAAGATGCACGGAAGGTTAGCATATAACATTGAACATAGCTTGCAATTATTATATGTACAAGTAGTATGTATGCCTATGATATTCAGAGATGCGTAGATCTGAACACGGAACTCTTACACATCGCCTCCCCCGGAGACGGGACAGCTCACTTGGCTGCTCGGCCACACACCCCATGACACCCTAGCTAAAAACACGAACTTCACTGGTGCAAAGCACGTATAAATACTCATCAGCATTATGTTTATTAGTTGGAGTATCGCTGTTATCCGCATGGTTCCCGTTGACCAGACAGTGCCACATGAGCTCAACACGTGCTGGAGACTCATCTCAGCACGCGTCGCTAGACAGGATCAGCACGTGCTACAACCCTAGTCTGACATGTGATACCCGAATGCAATACGCGGCAGGGCATCGCAAGCAGCACACAAGGTCTGGCTGACAGTTGTATGCAGACACATAGCCGCCGAGGCCCATCAGGCGCAGTGGAAGTGGCTCAGCTAGTGGACGGCAAGGTTCCGGCGCAGACACGGCCGGAGTTTGCACGTGGGTTGTCAAACCGGGCATGCAGCGGTACCATGTCATGGCGCCTGCGACCCACCACATGCCACTACGGTGCCCGCGACTCAGGTCACACACATGTCCGTAACCAGAAGGCGACACTAGATACAATGACAGAGAACGCCGCGCTTTGAACTGCACTGCACCGACAGGAGGTCGACTGTGGTCTAGTGACTATCTCCGTCCTATTGCCTGAGGTCTGTCAAGCCCTGAAACACCATCAGGCACAAGCGTGCAAGGCCCAAAAACACGCCAAAATATTTGCGTTGTTCCAATCGGCTGAGACCGACGTGGCTGGAACTGCCATCTACCAGGCGCAGAGCAGGCTTTCAGAAGACACCAAATCGTCGCTGGATTTGGTGGCAACCATCAGCCAGGAGACTGAGTAGCATGGTCTATGCTCAACACACCCGCAAGGCTCACACCGGGAGTGAGACGCCACGTGCAGCAGACTGTCCTGGGACGCTTAAATTAACGGCCGACAACGACCGTAATGATCACAAGTATCACTGTCATTTTCACGCAAGCAAGTTAACCATCACGACTGAACCCGATATCACGCAGGCACTGGACGTGCGAAACACGTATAGCCCAGGAATTTCATGGAGCCGGACGTTAGCAGCCGAGTACCACCACGTCCACCTCCAGTTCATAACGTGCCACACAACACCAATACCCTTTCACACTGACGTCGTCACACGCGAGCCGCCACATAACGTCTGTAAATTACGCTGACGTAGATCATGATCAACACTATGATGAAGATGTCGTCGAACAGACCCAGCAAGCCGAATACAGCCTCCGGCAGAATGTCCAGCGGCGACGCCACATATAGCAACGCCGCCAGGAAGCACAACACCACTCGCACGCGGAACATGAGGAACAGGCCGCCCTCACTGAAGAACTCAATCCACAGGTGACGCAGCAATGTAGGCAGATCGCGCAGATATTCCATAAGCTGTGGGTCAGCCATAGCTATTGTCAGAAGTCGAGGTGGAAAATACCCCAAAGCTTGGGACCGAAGCCAGGGACCGGCCGGTCTGATATGACCAAGCCCAGTTGGGGACCGGTCAAAATGCACCGAAGCCAGGTCAAAAGATCGGTTAAATTATGCCTGTTCTTTCTACATAAGATAGCAGCACTATGTTTGATGTTAAATTCGAGCGATATCTATAGGATATCTGCATCATCTTTGAAGACCTCGCGCACTCCCAGAGGATGATGTGACATAAGCCTGTTATCAACACACTTTTTGCATTGGAAGGTATGAATAACAACATGATGAATACAAAGCAATACTCAAAACATCAGAGCATACCTATTACCATCCTCAAACTAACGATAGCAAAAGCAAGAGCAAAACCACAAAAGTTGGATACATTTTATGGTTAATAATTTGTCAAATGTGGTGCCACGTATCTAATAATCATAACATACCCCTACCATGCTCAAACCCAGCTTGTAACATTATTCAGTCTTCAACCTCATTATAATCTCCAATGAAACTCATATAATTAGCTAACATCACTATCGTTGACTGCGTCGCTTTTGTTCTCAGCTTGCACTTCTCGATTTCTACTAATTCCGTGATTACTATGATGTGCCTGGAATAGCCAATACATCAATAGCCTTTAGTGATTGCAATGCACAGCGAATAACTCGAAAAGTGCATTTAAGTAAATACACAAGGACGGCTGAAAAGAAGGAAACATGGCAACAGCTACAATAATGTGATTGATAATCAGCTGATAATGGGATGACAATACATGGTGAACCTTGAGAGTCTACATGACACAGTTTTACGAATGGATACGGTTGCTTGTGCATGAATATAAAATATTTACATATGCGTCGTGTAATAATTGTATTGCAAGCTATGTTCAACTTTTATATATCATAATTGCAAGCTATGTTCGATGGCATATGTTAACTTTCCGTGCATCTTCATCTCATGACGTCACGTACTACCTTCAGTTTTCTTGTTGCAAGCCATATCACATTTTTGCTAATAGCCAAAATGCTGTGCTAAAAATGTACTGTTTCGTTTGTCCTCTGTGTAGGCATCATTGGATGCGCCGAAAAAAAAGGAAAAGGAAGGAGATTTCAAATTGCTACCAACATTCAGGACGAATAATTACTTCCTCATCTATTTTACCTACATGTGTGATAACATACCTTTTTTTTGCTATCGATGACCGATGCTATAATTCCTATGTTGTCTATTTCCCAGGCATGCACCTACATAGAGAATGAGAACTTATCTATATTATTTTACCACGTACGAAATATAACATATAAAATGAAGAGACATCAGACATGCATACTTCTTACAAAAGCTATAGTGGCGTGCAAAATAGTACAGAAGGAAAAAAATATTAAACATGTAGAGCATTTAAGACATACTAAATTACAACGCATTTTCAGGCGCCTATAGGATAAACTTGATTGATGGCAAACTAATTCAGGAACAGGTTGGTGGCTGGGTCGTCCTTATTTTTTTCAATGTGTGGTGTTGTTCCGATGTTGTTTTTGTTGTTACTCCAGGCATTTATAATTAATTATTTTATTGTTCACGCTAAGTGTGTAATTGACAATTAGCACAAAAGCTTATTAATCCACGCTGTCAAGGGTGGTCTTTTTACACCCTTTCCAAAATTTTCCGTGGATAGTGAAAAGAAAACGGTGCGCGGCAGCGCGCCGAAATTAAGCATACCTGTTCCCACCTCAATTTAACAAGTGCGAATATTTTCAGGTCAAGACATACACGTTCAGCGAGTTAATCAGGGTCAAGTGAGGTCACCTGCAAAAGGTTCAACCAGTCGTCAAACTTTAACGAGCAAAGATATTTGAATGAAACTTTCAATGTGTTCTACCTTTACGATGCAAGACAACGCACCAGAGAAATGTGTGCTTTTTTCATGACTTCTTTATTTTGCATATTTGCTTATTAGGGTTAAAATCTAAGGTTCTGGCAAAGATAATCCCTTTGTACGGGGGTAAAGTTACTTCAAATAGTGCTTCTCGGCGTGCTCTACCCATTAAAAAAAACTATGCTTAGTCGAATACTAAAAAGTCAGGAAGTTAAAAACATCACAAAGGTTTTTCGTGGGCATATATCTGTGGGGCCATGGTCTATTTCGCCTTTCTTTTCTGATTACAAATATGTTTCCCCTGCAAACCTTCTCCAATATGAACTCCCCAGATCCAAAAAAAAAACATGACATGAATCATGACTACATAAACATCCCAATAGCGTTACTTTTTTTAGAGTATTACATTTTGGGGGTGGTTTCGGGCCCTAATCATCGGCATTGAGGTGACATCGGAAAGCGCCCTAAGGGGCGCTTTCCGATGTCACCGCTTTCGTTTACGTGCGACGATTATTTTGGAGATTAAAAGGGTGTTATAATGACCTCCAGTGACAGAGTGTGAGTATCTGACCGGAACTTTGGGGAGCGTTAACATGAAAGACACTAGGGACGGGGATGACCCAGTGATTAAGGTGTCGGACTTTGGGTACCAAAGATCCAGGGTTCGACACTCGCGCCGCTCTGGACGTTTCCCAATCCCGCGGCCCACTGGCGGAAGTGTGGGCGACGCCGTGAATGATACAGTTAGCCGTGAATGTGCATACAGTTGCGTCGTGAACCACCCAATAAACAAACAGACATGAAAGATGTAGTACGAACATTAAAACGAAGCAACCAACAGCTGCATAAAACATAAGAGCTACTTATGAGTAAGATGATACACAGCTTGGCGTAACATAAGCACACAGTGATGAAGAGTCGATGGTGCTCCAGTAAGATTTGCTTCATGTGCCAGGAGCTGGTATGACGGAGAAGAAAGCCTTAATACAGTTTATTACTGTCAAAGCTTTTGTCCAAGTGGACACATTTGTATTGGCAATGCTCATGAAATGAATGGCAGTCACGAGATATCTAGACATTTAATTTCCAACATAAATAGGTTCTTCGACTTACTTTGGCTCATGGAACTAACATTTTTCCCTTGCCACCACCTTATAGAAGTCCTAAATACCTACCTCGCGAGACTCGCCGGAGAATCGTCGGTTGTACCTCATAGCCTCTGAGCGCGCCCAGTTTCTGGCATCGATGTCGTCCAGGTCCGCGGGGTTCAGCTCGTCCTCCGTAAAACTCGGGAAGAGCAACGTCACCTGACAAAGATCTGCCGTCATTCAACAGCTCGTCACACCATTTCTACAAAAAAAAAATCCGGGCCGGCTCAACGGGTTGCATGTCCGGGTCAAAATCAATGGTGGCATTAGCAAGCAGACTAAGGGTGATTTTAGATGTTGTAGTCGAACAATGTTGCAACTATTGTTTTTTAATCTAAAAATAACTTGTGATATCATACTTTCCAAAATCGTGGTGAATGGGAGAAAATAAATACGGAAGCGCACATCAGAATATTATACAATTGCAGGGCAGCATCAACGGAATGGTTGGCTATTAGAGCTGTGATATTTCAGTTTCTTATACTGGTATGTCCGGTATGTGTCATGCATGCATGTGTTCTGCCGTTAGAAATATATCTATTAGAAGCACCTTCCACCAATATTCGCAAATTTACCCCAGTATTTCCTTCCCATGGTTGTTGTAAGTGTGCTTCTTACCGATATTGCATTGCAAAAAACCCTGTTGTAATTTGGAGGTGCGTGGCTTGACACGGCACCCACGATATAGCACGGGTACACCTATGGCTCATGAACTGCAATATTACGTTGTCAGCTAGACATTTACAAGATCGAGAAGTACGCTATCACACCGCGCAGACGACACATCCCGGAGACATATCGCTAATGGCAAAAGGTGGGGGTGGGGCAGGGATGGACACGCAAACTCACTGCATGTTGACAGAGGGCAAGAACAGCGGACGAACTTACTGTCTGTCGACAGGGGGAGGAGTAGACAAGCTAATAATGTGCCAACAAAGAGAGCTAGATAAACTAAATATTTGTTGACAGACTGTCAATCAGTACGGGAGGGCAGCTGTGACCTTCCCGCTGTGCGTGTCAACAGAGAGGGAGACACAGACAATTTCACTGCCTGCCAACATAGCAGAGCTAGGCGAACTTCATGCATGTTACCATTGAGGGATGGTTGGACAAACTTATGTCAGTAGAGGGGTGTATACAAACCCACTATCTATCGACAGAGGTGGGCACGTAGACAAACTTTTTGGCGACAGAGGGGCAAGGGGAGAAAAACTCACAACCTGCCAACATTATGGATAGCTAGGTGATCGGTTAAAGAGTTGTCAACATAGGGAGATGATTGGGCAATCTTACTAGATGCCGACAGAGGGGGAGGGGAAGACGAACTTACCGTCTGTCGGCAGAGTGCGCACTTCATGGGGCCGACGAAGGAGCCGTGGTCGCGGTAGGTGAAGAGACACTGGGCGCAGAACAGGTGGCCGCAGTTGGTCTCGATGCCATGCCTGATGGCGTCGGCCAAACAGATTGGACAGGCGGTCTCGCCGCTGCGGTGGCGGTCCGACCGGACGGCTGCCACCGCCGTCCCATCGACTGGCAGCATGATCAGCAATGCACGATCAATTGCAGCTAGCCGACGGTAGACAAACATATCGGGGGTTTCCCGTACCAAAAAAGTATACGTTCGCAATAGTAATGCACTCAATTCGTTTATTGAAACAAATAACTTAGGGTTCTGCATAAAATCATGCGACCAAAAGTATCAAAAATGATTCATACGAAGTAGATACTTTTAGAGAAACTATGCATTGCAAACTGCATTCGGTCAGCTTTGTCGGATTGTACACTCCAATAAGGGAAGCCTAATCCCAAAATTTCCCTGCGTCTGTGGGAGCAGGTGGGTGTGGGATCATTCAGTCAGCGATATTCTGACAATGGATGGCCAGCCTGGTATGTGCCATGAACTGCTTGAGCCGTATCATGGATATGATTCAAGATATCAGTTGGTTGGTTATTGGGGCCTAGTGTTCACCGTCGTATTTGTGCTTGTGTTGAAAACGTGTTTGGGTTGATTTGCATGCTTTAACTTGCACTTAGCATGACAGTATATATTCGGTAACGACGATGGTCGAAGAATGGCCTAATTTTGTGGAGCGAATTGATCTTGTACAATACAATACTTGGCACTCTATTTCAATGCACTACTTGAACTCCATGTCTATATATTTAGCATATATGAAATATATGAAATATATACTTTGGAAACTGGAATTCGGCAAACTTTCTTACAAACCCTAATTAAAGGTCAGTGGAATCTTCATTCCCTCTGAAGTCAGTGGAGAGTCATTCAGTCTGAGTCAGTGAGAGTCAGTCAGTCTGGAATTAGTGGAACGCCTGTCAGGCTGGACTCAGTAGAGTGTTAGTCAGTCTGAAGTCAGCGGAACGTCATGCGTCACTGTCTGAAGTTCGTGGAGGCCCAACGGCCTTGTGATCAGCGAGGTCTTAGTGCATGGATAACTACAAGAGCAAATAAAGTCACGACTAAGTGCAGCTCACAGCCCGCGCACACATGTCAATAGAATATGGCGACAGTACCTTGATGTGATGCTCCATTATTCGTCTCAGGTGGATGTCCATTTTGCCGACGAAATAAGAATAACCAGTCCAAAGGCGGTCTGGGAACAAAATAAGCCATAAGATTGGGCAATAAAAGAAGCAGAGTGCATTCTTTGGAGGACATGCATTGTGTTAGTTAAATTCTAGTACCATTACCAATCCGGAAAAATGGTATTATAACAGCACCGTAGATTTTCGAGAAACAATGGAGATAATTTATAATCGACGATAATACATTGGGTGTCTGTTCGTGGTGGTGGCGGGGCTGAAAGAGCATCTGTGAGTCCAGCTTCGAATACATTTTATTCGAAGGGAAGAGACGGATTTGCTTTGCGTGAGAAAATACCTAGCAAAAGGCGCAAGCTTATACACAACTGGCAACCCAGATTTTGAACAATTACTTCTTGAATGATTTGTCGCTTGCAAAATGGCATATAGTTCAGCAGTAAAAATCGATACGTGCCTCGGTATGGTATCCAACACCGCATCGACTGGCATAAGCTCATCCATTGACAGAAACCGACTTCGAGGTGCGTGAGAAATAATCTTAGTGGTGTATTTTTCTGACGCCAGTATGCGCAATTCTTCGGAGTTCACACTTCCCTTCCTTCAACAGGATAAGGCGCTACTTAACCAGTAGCCGTTGATGCGCCCCAAAGCCCAAATAATCAATCAATCAATCCTTCAACAGGATAAAATCACGTCAATCTGTCCTGGGACCATCTCCCAAATGACAGAGCTCAGGGTGACAACACGTGCTATATAATCCAGTCTAATATTACAGATACGTAGTCCAATATTTCAGGTCGATGCGATGCGCCAGAAAGAAGGTACGCCACGCTGATCAGGGGACGAGTAGTCTAGGGGTTGCCCTTTTTACAATCGAAAGATTGTGGGTTCGAGTCTCACCTGTCGCTACTCTTCGCCCGCGACCAACCGGCGTGAGAGATTGGCGACGCTGCATGACTCAACGATCGACGCATCGTGAAACCGATAATCACTGCCGCCACGCTGACTGTGGACGACCGATGTAGCATTGATTATCCCGAGAATATCCATTGATAGGCTGGATATTTTCTATTCTGGGTGACCTTAAACGTGTATCTCGCTGCCAATATTCTACGACGCAGCGCAAGAGGAATTTCATCCGCCTCTGTCATTGAACCAGAAAAGCAGATAAGTATCAGACAAAGACGTACGAAGGATTCCAGTACCAAAACGAAGGACTGCATTGTACAGAGCATCAAGTCGGTGCTTCGCTGACACATGCCACGTTAAAAAATAAAACGCCTGTAGGAAATTTTAGAACGTACAAGACATCGGTTCAAAAGACCCAAGACATATCTATCTGCCCCATACGAGCATCTGGAGACAGTACGTATCACCCGCAGTTTCTTTGCACATTTCTGAGTAAAGCCATTGATATGAGCGCTGTGTGTCAGTCGCCTGTCAATCCACAAGCCTAGAAACACAGCAGCCGGTGTGAAATTAAATACAGTTTCCGTTCAGCTAATTCACCGCACTTGTGCAATCAAGTGTTTGCTACAAAAATGAACAAAAACGGTATTTGATGTCGACGCAGAGAAACCTTTTTTTCGCACTAATCCTGCACCTTCAGGACAGCCAGCTGGAGTTACCACTCTACCACGTGTACAGTACGCGAGAGAACATCAAATGGCAAAATCATCCATGAATAGTGTTTTCCCTACGGAAGTTGGTAACAAAGCATCCCCACTGTCCATGGAAATGGCGAAGGAAGTGGCACTCAATGCACTTCCCTGCGGGAATATCTCAACTTCTTGAAGCGTGCCAGAGAGATAACCTCACACACTAACATGGAAGGTTCTAGAAGCTAACAAAATTGACCAAGAAAAACCATATGAAGCCTCCGGTAATGTTACGATGCAACCTCATCAGAATGCTGTAACACCATGTCGCATCAAAGGCGCCGCCAATGTCCAAAAACGTTGCAGTTGTATGTCATCGCTTCATACAACCAGAACGCACAAAGGAGTCGAGTGCTAAAATGTGGTGAGGCGTCCCGCGATGTTTTCGAAAGCCACTCTATATCATGGTAGGGAAATTGTTACGTTCCAAACCAGCTGATTCCGACGTTCATCATTTCCTTCTTTTCCTTTTTGAATTTCGTCAGGAGCAAGTAACAGAAATGGGGCGATAATGCGGTGGGTCCATGTCAGTTTTATTTTTCTTGCACAGAGGGACTATAATTTCGTTACGCCACGAAGATTGAATTCACCTGTTCCCCACATTCCATTTAAGTCTTTTCGGTTTGTGTGACAAGCTCCCGCTGGTGGACACTTTAAAATATCATTATATAGTAAATCCTGTCCCTCCGTCACGCTCTTCAAAGTGCTGATAGCTGCAGTGAATTCAGAACTAGTCATGAATTCCAAGAAGTCTGTAGTGGAGAAATCAAGAAAATGGTATCACACTGGGCCTTGTGGTTCGAGAAGCGCATACTATTATTATTTTGCAATTTGAAAACAAATCACCAACGCATGTTTACCACACCTTTCAGATTTTAACTCAAATTGGTTCATGTGATTATCGATGGCCTAGATTACGATTTTTAGATTACTTTGGCCTTCTAGATCTCAGTGGTTGATTTACGATTCTGAGGTGACGGGAAAACTGCACACATAATATATTTTTGTTGTTGTGTAAACCTGACTGCATAATTGGTTTGTGTATTGGGTGGTTACGACTCACTTAATGTAGGATGACGGCTAATGGCGCCGACCACACTGTTTCGCCGGTGGGCCGCGGGATTTGGAAATATCCAGAGTGGTGCGAGTGTTGAACCCAGGACATTGGTATCCAGAACCGAAGACGTTAATTACTCGGCTACATTAATTAGTTAACTACGTTAATTACTGCCCCACTCCATAATGGGCACTAGGGTGAAATGTTAGTGCCTGATCTGACCTGCAGACATTATTATTGTGCTTGGCTATGCACATAGCCGATATGGATTTTGTTTCAAATCTGTTCCTTCATAGAACACGATTGTACGTCAGACGTCAGAGTCAGGGGGAGTACGCCAGAGTTAAAAGAAATCACATATGGACATGGACATAGCCTGACCTAGAAATGGTGGCTTTGTGTGCGTTGCAGAACATCACCGACATGGGTCTCATTTTAAAATACTTAATCGCCATCGTGATCATGGCCGAGTAGTTTTCAAATGGCATCCATATCGGCTACGCTCCTAGTCACGTAAAATACCATTCTTTGGAGCTCATGTCAGGCCATAACACTTGAGCTCTGTAACCCAGTACATCTTCGGGTTTACAGGAAAAACACTCATTAGATAGATAACTTATTGGGAGCCCAAAAGTAAAAATGAAGAAAAATATAACAATAGGACTTTCCTGAAGGTTACGAGGTTAGCAATGCGTCAAGGGGCCACGGGGTTAAATGTTGACTTCATAAAACCACAATTACTATATTTGCATTGGGTAGATCTGATTGGAAATTATATATATGCTTGGTAAGGTAATTGCAACCACAAAAGATATAAATTATTGTCTAGATGAACTTTCTCAGTGACTTCAAAATGTTCCTAGCCTGTATCTCGTGACCCCTTTCACGTAGACAAAAAAAAAGAATCATAATCAGGGCCGCAGACAAGCCAGTACATTGTTTTTGGTATCAAAATCGGACGAGGCTTGATAAACAATGCGTGGTATTCATTAGTGACTCGTCCTGAAATCGCCCCGTTTTCCGAATTTACGGACAAAGCGCGACATAACTAGTTGGATACTTCTCCCGGTTCAATAATGTATCGTCCTCCCACATGCAAGGAGACAAGTGGAACTGCGGTAAGCTTTCGAGAGAAGTGCATAATGAGGGGCTGTACAGATGACAATGCCGCGTAACGACTTAGCGTATTCACGTATGCTTCCGATGGGTTCAGCTTCGCTTCGGCGACAATACGTCTAGGAAACGCCTATGCTTTGCGAAAAAAAACTATCAAATTTGATGTACACATATTGCGATCGAAAGTACGAAGGCCCTATTCCTAGTACACAATGCCTCTAGATATTTCTCCGGCCGCCAAGGGACTGGTACTCGGGGTGAAGTTTTCAATGAGCTATGAATGTGCTGCTGAGCACTCCACACAGTTGCGTGTTGTGAATGTTTCACGGAAACGGATTCATCAGGGTGGTCACGGAGTTTACCCTCAATATCTAATTGAAATTACCCCAATTCCGTTGAAATAAATAACTATTTCCAATGTCGTCGACTAGCTGCAACACGATTAATAAACCTTGACCACAGGGAAATGGTCACTATTGTCAGGATCATCACCAACGGACCACTTTTTCCCCCAAAAATGTAATGTCTGGACTGCACAGGGTGAGGTTCAGCACAGCGGTTTGCCGCTTTGCCAATGTTACGTGTGTCTGCGGTCCCGTGTTAAAGACAGAAAGGGAAATATCCGATAAACTGTTGGCATGGCATGGCATGTCCACACTGGTGGTAATGTATAAGCCCCAAACAGGATGATAAGCGTTTAAATCCAAACGTGACATTGCTGGTGGCGTGAGCAGACACCACTTGCGATGACTCAGGAAGTGGAAAGAATTCTCCCGGCGGGAACTACATATATGCTGCATATGGTACGAACACAGTTGTTTTTATCATACGAAAAGCGAGACCCTGAATATTTGAAATGGCAGATATTTGCTTCAAGGGAACCGAATTGTGCACGTCAGCAAGTACTTCACCATGCGCAAAAGTGCGAGCAGCAATACCCTTACGTAATACATAATAGTTTGTATTACCGTGACATTTTGAACTAGGGAAGAGATTAGTCCCTTAGAGACAAACCGCTAGTGATACTCATGATTGCGAAATGGCTTGAAGGTCGTTGATACTGGCTTTCAAATGACTACAGTTCTATTGGAGACTATAACTCACACGTTACAAAGATATATGTGAAAGTTTTGGATGGGATTAGAATGAACTAAACTCGAATAGTGAATGGCTTGATTGTTGTGAATTACCTGTGAATAAAAGGAAGCCGACGTGTATGCGGTAGGGCGAAATAAACATTGTAGAAGGGGACATATACAGATAAATATATACCACAACCCACATATTGATTGCAATGTAAATAAGTGAATATTTCAACATGAAGTTCCAAGACAGAGTACCTATTGCTTTTCGTAAACTTCTTGAACAGAGTGCAGAGTAAGGTGAACTATAAATAAAAAGCAGTGTCTCAAAATCGGGTCGGTTGTTAAGAGTGGAAAATGGGGTGCGGAATTCGGGATTCGAGTGGAAATTGTGCACTTCAAACAAAAGAGATAACAGGTTCGCAATCTTACTCTAAACTACTGCCTAATTTTGTAATTGTCCTGTATGCGCAGGTATTGTCGAAAATGTCTTCTTTCTTAACTCGTTACTAACACGCAGATAACGCCCTATGTGACGCCACGCAAAATCGGAAATTCTGCGTCCGCCGCGAAAACCCCCTTAATATCATCAAAGTGGCGGATAACGTTGCCGCTAACCGGAATCGTTGGTGCGCTGCGCCAATGTGCACAAATACGGGTACGGCCACGCCTGAAAAGCACTTCCTGTAGACTAGCTACCACCGCAAGGAAGCAGGGGTACGGAATCTGGGGAAATGATGGATTTAAAAATACCACATATAATTTAAAATAGCTTTGCCAAGGGCCAGAGGATGGATAATTTTGAGGGGGCGCCGTGAGCCACTGAATTAATTGAGCGGGCGTTTGGTGCACTCCAGCTATCGAAGGGGCGCCTTCGGCTGCAAAAATTCCAGTGGAGTGTACTCGAGCATCCCGGCGTCGTAGCACCGCATCTCCACTGGTAGCGCATTTCAGGTTAAAAGGGACAGCGATGGGCACCCCCTTCGCCTACTAGATGTCTCCGGACAGGAGTGCGGGGGTTCGGGTGAAGATTCCAAACATTATTTCTGAGTTGTGAGGGCAAAATAACATCAGTAATCGAAGCGCCCTAAAACCCAAATAACTAACTGGGGACAGGGGAAGCACTCGTATCATGACGACAGCGTAGCCAAGTTGAACGGGAAGCAATAGCGTAGCCAAGGGGATATGTAGAATGTGGGGGCGGTAGCGCCTCTGATCGGACTGGAGGAGACTCTCCAGCTCACTTCGGGATCATCAGGTTTTTACACTTTTACGGGGTATGAGGGGGTACCTTGACATACAGGCGACGTTGGAAGCTCGGGGAGGAGGCCTTGGAAACTCGAGGAAGGGACCTCAGAATCTCGGGAAGGGCCTAGGAACTCGGAGAAGAGAGACTCTGAAAGCTCCGGGGGACTTGGAAACTCGGGGAGAAGATCAGCATTCGAGGGTGTCCTATCATCTCAAGAGGCCTGGTATGGATGCTGTATGACCAACGCAGTCCATGCGCCGGGAAGCCCAAATAACCAACCAACCAGGAGGCCTGGTAGCCTAGGGGAGTGTCAACACAGATGTCCGTATAATTTCAGAGGGCATGCCAAGTCAAGGATCCGCGCGACTCACGGGCTCTTCAACGTCAGGGACCCTGGAACTTCATGGGGCCTTTCCACTCAAGGGGTCCTGGGCATCGGGAATCCGGTGACTCGAAAAACTCAGCAGGCCGAGTGAAACAGTGATGCGTTAAGCCCGGTTCACACTTGCCAATTCGGAGCGTCAAAAGTTCGTAAAACGAACTGATATCGAACGTCAAACAGAAGATAGACGTCGTAAAACGAGCGGAAATACACCGGGAATAACACAAGCTGTTTCCCCGAATGAAAACGTTCGTTTTACGCTTCGCTACGAATCAATTATGACGCCAATGAGGTCATTCTGACTGGTAAATTGATTTGTGAAAATTTGTGAATAGTATGCACTGGTAAATAAATTTGTGAAGAGTATGCAAACCAGCTAATGTGCATTGAATGGCATGGGTTTTAGTCAAATCATGAATCTCTCCGTAGAAAATCATACATTCTCTGTGATCCATTTATATTGCATCATTGTTGAACAAGTGATGTTCAATGCTGTGATAGCCTCAGTTCAGCCTTGCTCAGTTCAACTGAATAACACAAGTTGCAGAATATTACATGCTTCACGTATTTTTGCTTTGCTTGGCCATGAAGACTCCCAACAAAAATTGTTGGAACAGCATAGGAAGTGGTCAACAAGTGGCAAATAAAATGTAATTTTGATCAGTGCAAGATAATGCATGTAGGTAGACAGCATACCAGGGATGCATGCTTGATGGGCGACCAATTGCGAGTTGGGACTGAGCAAAAGAAGGATTTGGGTGTTGTGGGATATGCCACACATAAAGATATAATGCAAAAGTGCAACATTGAGTCACAGGGGCTCTCCTTGGTTGCATTTTGTGGACACCATCGGCTAGTTGCCCATGCTGAACAACAAGTTCCAACATGCCGAACCATGAGTCTGCAGACAAAATAGATGGGTTAGCTTTGCAGCCTACCTTGGGACATAAACTTAAGTGCACCTTGACATAGTGGGGACCAAAATTAACATGTACATATTTCAATATGCATATCATGCACACATCAGAAAAGACAGCATCTGCAGTTGGCACTGGACATGCACATCCAATGCTTTTGCTCTGAAAATTCCAATGAATTGGCATTTACAGCAATGGAAATTATGGATATGTTTTTCACCATCATGCATAACCTGGCAGTGCCAAGTTGTGTTTAGAGTATCAGAAATTGTCAAGGGTTTTTCATTGCTTATGGTAGGAATTCAATTTATCCACGCACAGGGCCAATGATTTTCTGCATGGCTATGTTCTTCAGAGATACTTGCAAGATTTTGTCAGGGCTGCATGCACAACCCCAAAATATTACTTCCCACCTTTCCATCTTGGGTGAACAAGCATGTTATTTCAGTGCCAATGAAACACAAACACAACACAACATTCGATACAATTCCGCCTGTGACTATTTTCCAGTGCTCTACCACATGGTCAATAAGTGTGCTAGGAAATGCAATATTCTACCCACAAGCAAATCAATGCTTCTCACCTAGTTAAAGACAGCCAACACAACTTCGAATATCTCGCGGGCACGCAGTCACGCCAACAGAACGTTAAACGCTGAATCGGCGTTGAAAAGATAAACTATATCTATCTTTTGGACGCCAGATTGACGTTCATTACCCGGTCTTGACATGCCCCGGTGCACACTGTGCGACGCTCCGATCGCGCTAAACGTTCGTAAGACGCAGTTTTGATGGGCGCCTGAAATACGTTCGATTGCCGTTTGTTTGACGAAACGGCCTAAAAACGATGAATAAATGCTCGGAAAGCGTCAAAAGACCGTAATGTTAACCGGGCTTTAGGCGCCAGGCGCAGTGTTAATGCGGACATCAGGAGGATCTCTAGTGAAGAAAGAAAACAGGCACGTTCCTGATGTCATTCAAGAACTCTGAAACATGCGCCCGCGACAAGCGCGCCCGGATGGTCACTAGTGTGTGCACGAAGAATATAGTTACAATTTATGAGACTATCTCCATAAAATATGATGCGAAGTGCATTTATGAAAGTTAGCGTGCCTTCGGACGTCAATTTAATTGCCAATTACAGTGATATTGTGCATATGGTTACCTTCCATATTGCGTTCTCCAACTATTTCCCATCATTGACGGTCGGCTGCCGTGAATCTGCTGAACGTGAATCTGCACCAACGCCAAAGTTACAGGCATATTTTCAGACTTGAAACGATAGGCGATGTGCCTGGCATGAGTTACGCCACCATTGCAGTTGAGGCTGACAGGTTTTCTCGATATCGTTTAAGAACATTGCGCTATGGCCGTTAAATGGAAAGAATGCATTTACAGCATTGAATTTTTCCTACAACATTTTGGCGTGGCAGAGCTGACTTTGCTTAGTATTGTTGAAGGGCGGAACTTTACTTTTTGTCATGCCACCGCTCGGCGGGCCTCCAAATCCTCTGGGTAGCAACTGTCGGCGCTCCGCGTACATTGAGCCATGCTAGAACCTCAATAATGCCGGGCAGCTTCACATCCAGAGGTACAAAATTGCAGGGTTAGTTATGTATACAAGTAGTCGAGTCTGTCATCAGAAGGCAGCTAATTTAATGCAGGTTTATTTGAGACCACTGGAAATTAATTCGTTCATATAGAAAGCTTGAATATTCAACTTGACGTTACAGAATGTGAAAATTCGAGACATAAATTATGGAATTGAGTGCAAAAATGGCAGGGTTACATATGCATAAAAGTAGTTGAGTAAGGCATCAAATGGCAGCTGAGTTTATGCCGGTTTGTTTGAGACCATTGGCTATTAATTCGGTAATGCAGAACATCTGATATACGATTTAAAGTAGCACGATGTAATAATTTGTCACACAAATTCTGGAATTGAGTGCAAAGTAACAGGGTTAACACTCGCACGTCCGGAGGTCCGCGCCAACTTCGCATGTCCGGTGGGGCAGATGTCTGCCCCCCTTAAGATCTCTAGAACTGTGCTAGCTAGCTACAAACGGAAAAGGGCGTTGGGTAGCTGGTGATGGGCTCTATCGAAAGTGCTTCGGTCATTTTTTTCGCTCAGGTCAACATTCAGGTCACTGGGTCATCATGTGTCAAATTCGGCCAGATCAGGTAGGACTCAGATATTGACACATCTCAGGACCTGTAACAGACAGAAACAAACGGCGAACGCTATTCGGTAGTACTTGAAATGCGCTACCGACAATACGGGGTGTAATTTAAGGTCAGGTCAACCAAAACTCAGGTCAAGGTCATAAAGTCGCCTAGGGAGGTCATACAATGTATCTATCGACACGTCTTGGCGATACAAGCACAATGACGGTAGTTTCAGCCTTCTAGCTCAATGCAGTGCGATATAATGCGCAGAAACGTGTAGTGATCTCAGGTGACCTCAGAGACCTTGGTGAGGTTACTGAGCAAAAATTTCAGCGGTACCATTGAGCATAGCTTCCATCTACATGCCACAACCGTTGTGAGATCACTCCGCGCGAAAATATGTAACCAGGAAACATTTGTATATTTTACCATAGTCCTATAATGGTGAAGCCATGGCCGCGACCTGACCTAAGGTCAATGCTACGAAGAAAAAAACGATATACATATTATGGTCCCTGATGAGATCATGACGTGCTACAAGTTTGAAATCAATCGCCCAATTATTGTGGAAGTTATGCCACCTAGAACCCCGAGTGTAGTTGGGTCACCTCGCCCAACCTGGTGACCTGACTTGATGACCCAGGGTTAAAAATGTACGAGGATATGCAGAAAACACCAATGAACAGCTATGCGAGGTTTGGCCCTGCTAACCCTATTAGTATGGCGGCAAATGAGGAAAAACCGGAGGGGAACAGATATCTGCCCCACCCCCCGGACGTGCGCAGGTTAAACCTTCATGACAGTTATTTAAGCTGAGTATCTCGTTTATATGTATCATGCTTATACCCACCATTACGTATCGAAATTGAGGTTGTATATATATATATATATATATATATAACCTCAATTACGATATATATACACATAACATATATAATATAATTATATATACATATATATATATATATATATATATATATATATATATATATATATATATATATATATATATATATATATATATATATATATATATATTCCAGGGTCCTGTATGTGGGGAAGCAATATCCTTGATCATCCCACTGGGATATAGCAATATTCTTCACAAGGCACGCAACATATCACAACGAGCAAGCAGATGATAGCTGGCGGACGAGAGCGCTTTCAGACTACATTTTCAGCGCATTAGCATCTTTCAGTAAGCTTTGATATGTTGCCCTGAAATTCCGAAACGTCAGTGGAAAACCACACTTAATGCCAATTGTTCTGACAGCACTTCTTTTTGACGGTTATTAAAAGTAACTAAATACGAGATTTGTTTCATTTACAAATTTTAGAAATGGAAGGCCTCGATTTATTGAAAATACAATCTGATTATTTGGGCTTATGGGCGCGCCAACTACATGGTCCTTTAGCGCCTAGTACTTCGGGCTTCACCTTTTCTTTGGACAAAGAGTCTATGCATGGATATTTTATGCATACAACTTGTGACCAGATGGCTAATGAATAATACAGTGTCCCAGAATTGGTTTTACTTTAGGCTGCGGAGTGTAAAATGTATCCAAATCTTTTTAATTCAATCAAATTAAGTTTACTTTATCCCAAGATCCCAAGAACTAAGTACATTTCCCAAGGAACTTGGGAAACTACCTGAGTCTGCCAGACCTTGGGAAATTTCCACGAGGCGTTACCAGATAGTGCAGGAGCCAGGGGTGGCTTGGATAGCATCCAATTTCCCTGCAAAATTTGTAAATATTGGTAAAATTGCCAACAAAAATCACAACAATCGTGGCTTGTCCCTAGTGTAAAATGATTGACAATGCAGCCTGGAAATTCACAGTTAATGGAATTGTGCTATTTCATTCTTGTCTTAGGTTTTTACCATTTTGCCACATGATGTGTGGGCAGTCATTATACACATGACAGCTAAATAATGTAAAATGCATGTGACTGAAGTGAAATATATGTATTACAACAGCATTCTGTTTTATTAATCCTTAACTGGCGATCCTTTATTTTCTTCCCATCTTCCACTATTCCCAAGCAACTTCTTTCTTCATCCACACAGTTAATGGTGAAGTAATTTTAGGACACTGCTTTTCCCTGAGACGAATAATTAACTGCTGCATTATCCAGTTTTATAAAGCGGTTCTTCCACCAATCAATACCTTTCAGTCACATGTAGCCATTTTCTGATAGACAGTCCTTTAACACGTGCTACAATCAAAAATACGCTGAGCACTGATTAAGTGTTGCAACCCATGGTGACGGCGAAACTTCACAAGGTCGAGTCGCAGTTGGGCGAGTTCATTCAAGGCGGCGGCGTCTGGAGCGCTGAGAACGAGCAGCCCCTGTACTTGGGGTGCTTACCCCTGTACAGCAACGAGTACTTGGGGGTGCCGTACACGCCACGAGCACGGCGACGTTCCTGCTCACCGCACACCGCACGGATGCTTGCGTTGAGCGGGCTTCCCCCCATGAGGGACGCACCATGTATGACCTTTGCGACATGCTCTCCGATAAGTACGTTGAGGTCTGGATGAGGGTGCAGTTCAACTGCTGCATACGCATCCATGGAGCACGACGAGTTCGACCACATCAAGAAGGAGCAGGACAAGAAGGCGAGCGCCGTCGAGATCCACAACAGCGAGAAAAACGATCCGCCGGGTGCGTCGGCAGTGCCGTCCATTCAGCCGCACCTCGTACCGATCAATGAAGAGGACGTGGATGACCCTCGCTAGGTGAAACGCAAGGGCCAAACCATTCTTAGGATTTTTTGGGGCAATTTGCGGTGCTTTATTACGGTCCAGCTAAACGTGAAACTGTGTTCAAGAATTCAACGTTAATTACGATTAAATTCTTGAATTTACGTTAAGGTCAGCATACTGGTTACATATTCCGAGGGATTGCTCTCCTGTTCCAAGTCTGATAAATGTATGTTAGAATGCATGAATATACCACTAAGAAGTTAGAACCACCATCTGAGGTGTCAGATGCAACGTGCAAGTGTTTATGTGTGATTAAAAACACAGAAAAATCACTCATGCAATCAATTTAGCACATGTAGGAATCTGTAATCATGGCCGAATGGTTAACGGATTGGATGCATTCCAAATCCACGGTTCAAATCCTTTCATGTGCATTTTCAACAGCCGCCTCCCTCCCCCACGGCTCGCTCCCCGCATGGAGCTAGCTGCTCCATGCGGATAGCCGACTCGGTCAACAGCTGGCCAGATAGCCGGAAACCAACCTTGACCATAGCTTTTGTGTTGGGGTTTAGGGGCGCATCAACTGCTGAGGTCATGCAGCGACCATAGCTTAGGAGTGTAAATGCAACATATGGAACATTTTTGTATCTACAATTTGTGCATCACTGAAATTATGAGCTTACATTGGCTTATGCTGTTTTTAAACTTAGAACAAGATAGAGCTATACCTATAGGACCTATCTCTGAAGAAGTATTCAACAGATTGGTTTCATATGCCCTGGTCTGACTTTGATCTAGGTAAACCATGTTTGCATTGGTTAGCACTGTTGTTTACACAATAGTAGACATTGGTCCTACATTAGGATATCATATTTGTGATGTCAGATTGAATGAAAATATTCATTTAAATTAGCTAATATAATTTATTTAGTAGCCCGGAAAGTTTCTTCTCCAAATGCATGAATCTAGAATGTACACAGATAGGTTGTACACTGGCTTGGGAGTCACATAATTGTCCTGCATTGTGGCTACATTGACGTGGTAAAAATATATACATATGCAGACACAACACTGGTACAATCACATTCTAGCGCACCAATGTCAGTACATTATGCACACCTGAAGATGAGGACCAGTGACGAGACTCCAAATATGAAGGTAGCTGTCCAGGATTACTTCATCTCCGGCACCTTCCACATAACTAGCACCGATGCTGTCTGGCTCAGTTGTGACATATCGGCCCTGGAAAACCATGCATCTGTCAAGTTCTCATACATTCCTTTTAATTCATCTACATTTTTATCATTATATCAAATAAAATATAATTATATTATATAATTATATCAGAGTAAGGAAGTGTCTTGGAATTAGTACAAAGACAATGCAGAATTGAGACCAATCAACATTACACCCAAAGAAATGGCCATAAAAATAGCTGTTATTGACAAACAAACTCCATGTTCATGTCAGTATGGAGCAATGTAAAATAGGATACACTAATGTAGTTCAGTGTGGTCATATTTTGCAGAGGTACATTGGGAAGTCAACTCTGTTGAATGTCAAAACAAATATATAGTAAGCATTGTCACACAATTCCTGGGCACTGGCAGGAAGCTATTAGGGCTTGTCCATGCTGCAGATACCAATAGGGAATAATCAGTACTAGCATGACACACACATATGAATGGTTGGAGTCCCCGGATGGATCAACAGTTCTGGATGCCCTTGTCTTGATACCCTGCTAATATGAGCTTGTTATAAAGTCATACAATATTCAGATGCAATAAGAGCCACAAGGGTTAAGTCTGCAAAGGCAAGACACCATAACCCTGGCAAAAGACACTCATCCCCAATAACACCATATCCCCTAATTTCAAAGAATCCATCCACCAACATCCCACGCGTCCATCAATGACTATCTGCCTCCCCTATCCAGTCCTATTTGCTCAATCCCAACACACATGGCTTGAGTCGACTTCAATAATTTTCAAAACCATCCATGCCTGTTTAAGGGGCCTGTGCGAAAGTGCAAATCTACTTTTGATTAGCTGGAAGTCAGCTTGATGTCGTATAAGCTTTTGCCTAGAGTTGAGCAGCTTTCAGATAGACAGCAGGGAGTGATGCTGACTGGTACAAAGAAATCAAACTCATCATGACAAAATGTTCTTAAGAATTGGGGTCTTGATGGAGAAAGTCGGGGACGTCCCAGAACAAACCAAGGAAGCCAGGAAGGATCCAGATCATATTGTGGCTTTACTATGCATTCAGCAGCTAAAGGCATATGGTATCACCTGCCTCTCACCCTGGGAGGAATGGCAGGAATCACCGGAAATCAAACCCTGTACCCCTGACTGCCCAGATGCTCCTCTTAACCACTGAGCTACCGACACCGCGGGAAGCCAGGAAGAAAGCACTGAAAATTATTCTGACAATAAATAGTAATGTATCATACAGAAGTAAGGAAGTCATCAGGAAGCCTTACTGTGCATATG
>JAOTOL010000973.1:0-190985 GCA_034440575.1 Imbricaverruca yamaguchii
ACCGTGGTTGGGCACTTTTGGAAAGAGAACACGATAAATATAATAATGAACACACAAATTTTACCGCGAAGGGGGGCAGGGTCCCTGGGCGCGCCTATGACCGACAGCAACATATGCTACTGAAAAAGAGCTATCATCTCAGTATAAGTACTTTCAAATTGACACTTATCGCTGGACTTGGAACTCTTTTCATGATTGATTTATTATTTTGTAATAATAGGTGTATATTCCTGGTATGAGTGAAACCATCAGTTATTACTATATCTCTTTGAACAAAATGTCTTCAATTCACGCTATGTGCGAATGTCTGCTGGGTGCAAGCTGATTACATCCTCACTGAAGGGTATGTGATGCGCCCCAGTTTCCATGATTTAGTGTTATACGTCTTTGAGATGTTCCAGTTGTAAATGTTCACCGATGCTTGTGAGAAGAAAGAATGAGCTAGAACGAAGCCTACTTGTTTACCTGCTGACACATGACAAAAGAAGTTTCATGATTGATACTGGAGAGGATGAGAAGGAGGAAAGGCGGGTGATCGCTGGTTGAAAATTCTTTGACCCGGAGTGTGGCAGACCAAGATTTACAGGCTAACAGACTGGGGCTGATACAAACGCAATGCATAAAAATGCATGGTATGGTGTTTGTCTTCAGGGCCTAACTCCAGCACATAGGTGATCAGTCACCTTAATTATCTCTGTAGTACACATCTTGAACCTTAGAATATTCGCCACTTGAAATGAAATAAAACGGAATGGAAGTGCTTATTTTGGGGACCAGCTGAAGGGCGACAACAAACGGCACCCCGTAAAGTCATATCGTGTTGAGGCTTACGAGCCACAAGGGCCATCCTTAAATCAATTCCATGATTAGTTCTCTTCTTCCCACGTTTTCTGGTAGCTGAGAAATCCTGATAACCGCTGAGCTTTGATTCACCCCATCCCCTTGGTTAAATACACTCCCAGATTGGCTCCCGAACTGAGGCTCTAGTCAGGCGTTATCCTCTTCGTTTTACTTTGTCGACGGATGTGTTGTTCGGCTACAACACATCCGGGACATTTTTGCGACCCCTGGTCCTTTATAGGGTTTGGCTTTTTTTGTGCACCGACGATATTTTTTTTATAGACATTGGCGTGTTTTCCCAGGCCCCGACGTGTTTATTTGATGCCCGATCTTTTGGTTCCTTATCTAGGGCCATGTCGATTTTTAAGGGCCCAGCCTGTTTATGAGACCCCATGCGGTCTCAAGGCCCCGGTGTGCTTTGATGATCCCGTTCTGTGTTTTGTTTTACTTCCTGGTGCGTGTATTTAAAGCTACATACAACGCACGGTTTACGGCTCTATTCCCGAGAAGACTTTTGGGGCCCCGATGCGACCTGTCGAACGTGATTTTCAGGGCTCAGGCGCGACTTTTTGGTACCTTCAGGCTCGGTGTGATTTTCACGGGCCCCGGCTTTTGGGATCCCTGTTGGGATTATAGAGAACCCTGGCACGACGTTTTTCGACCACAGCGTTACTTTCTGAGTCAAGGCGCGAACTTTTGAGGCCTCCAGCGTGATTTCCAGGTACCCAGCCCGTCTTTTTGTGGCCCCCAGCGTGATTTTTGAGGATCATGGCACGACTTCTTTGTGCTCCCAGTGTGATTTTCCTGGGCCCCGGTTTGACTTTTTGGGGGCACCAGGGCGGTTATCAGGGGCTCCGGCCTAACGTTTTGGGGCCCTGGGTGATTTCGAGGGTCCGGCCTGTCCTTTTGTGGCCCAGCGCTATTTTCGGGGGACACGGCGAGACATTTTGGCCACCAGCGTGATGTCCAGAGACCAGGTCAGACCTTTTAAGCCTTAGCGTCATTTTCTGGTATCCTGGCTCGACTTTAAGGGGGCCCGGCGCGACGTCTTGGGGCCAAGCGGTGTTTTCATACGCCCAGGCTCGCATTTTCGACCCCTTCAGCATCATTTTTATGGTCCCGGAACTTTTAGGCCTCCAATGTGATTTTCAGGGGCCTCGGTTAGATTTTCTTGAACCCAACGTCATTTTCAGTGGCCCCTGCGCGATTTTTTTAGGCCTCAACGCGATTTGTATGGGTCACGGTGCGATTTTTGGGGACACCAAGATTTTTTGGCAGTCTGTCAACATCCTACTGTGCTCGTTTCGACATCCCACACCTAACCAAAACCATTATTTAACCATTCTGCTTCTTTAGAAATTTAAATGTTTCAAAAGTGGGATGGCCAGCTACTATTGTTTCCCGTCTCCACACACTTTGAAAAGTGGGAGGGCCATGCCCCCCGTTCCTACCCATATGCTCGGGAGGCATGTTCCGGACAGCGGTACTCTGATAAACTGTCAAGGAAGAAGATAGCAGCGTGTTCATACCGGATGGGTCAGCATGATACCATGGCACAACATAGGGGGATTAATATTCACGGATTGAACACGCAATTCGGCAAACTTCCCATTCCCGAACCCAATCCCATTCCCAACCTCGAAACAGTGTATGAGGCGCCATTAGCCGTAATCGTGCATGAAGTGCGTCGAGAACCACCCAACAAACAAACAACAGGTTCATATTTATGATTGCGTACAATGAGCATGTGACAGAGGCGTACATGCTTCCGAAGTTTCTCTACAATTTTACACGTCTCGACATGCGCCCATAATTGATATACGCTATTGATATTGATACCTCAGCTGACGATTCTATGGAAGTCGATTTGAATTCCCAACGCCATGCTTAGGTTTCTTTCGGAAAGCACTGCCACTGCAGGATTGATCAAGTAACTGCGAGAAATTCAGAAAATTGTGGCGTTGCTTCGCTGCAAGTGTTCCACGAAATGTGGCATGGTTTCGCTACAAGTATTCCGCAAATTGTGGCATGGCTTCGCTACAAGCGTTCTGTGAAATTAACAGCAGGTGCGTTATCGAAATAGTGTAGTATTCATGCAGAGACATAACCAGTCATTTATCTTTGGAAGGAGACGGAGGCGCAGCAGTCTTAGCCAACGATGCAATGCTCTTGAATCGAACCGAGATGGGCAGGTGCCCAATTCCGGAGAAAAAAAAACTTCCTCGGGTTTGAGACAAGGGTGGCCTTATAAAAGTATCAACTCGATCTCACTCTGAACTTGCCTCCAAGTAAGCCTTCAGCTCCGCTAAATTTTAGAGTGCGGCTGACACGTCCATAATCGTGTTCCATCTATTTCGCTTCACTCTCTTCGTTCCTCCTGCTTCGCCCGTTCGCTCTTCGACGGGTGTCACCATATGATTATCATGGTCGGTGCGCGCTAAAGCCACAACCAATCATTCCCCACCAGCCAACCAACCAACCATCTCCCTCCCCTCTCTCTGTCTCAGGCCCAAGCTGAGCGATAAGCTCGAAGCACGTACGCCGCCCTGTCCGCTGCTTCGAATAGTTCGGCCGGAAACGCGGCGCGATGGCTCCTGGTGTGGACTTCACCGGTCACAGTTCGTCGCGATTGCTACTAAGGAAAATGTGTGCTCTCAGAGGAGCAGGCATTCCAGAGGTGTGGCTGAATATCTGTTGGTGGGTGCACACGCACCCACAAGCGCTGCTTGTGCACCCGCATAGTGCTTGAGACAGAAGGACAGCAGGGACCGTCCTAGTGCAACGGAGGAAGACTCGGCGGGCCGGGCCCGGTACCGGTAGCACCACACACAGACGGAGCGGGCCGGGCCCAGTACCGGTAGCACCACACACAGGCGGGCCGGGCGCGAGCGCGTCGTGTTCGACACGTCGGAGCGCGACTCCGCTGCACGCCGACGCGCACGACTCCGTGGCCTTGCCGAGCGGCGCGAGTCGGCCGGTGTTTTCCGCAGAATCGCGCCGGCGAGAGGAAGTGGTCGGCCCATTGTCCGCCGGCCGCCGCGCGCGCGCGCGCCGAGCGGCCAAAAACGGCGCGATCGCCGGTAATGGCCTTTTTGCACGCGGCCGGCTCAGCTTTGTCTCGGGCGGCGATCGTCGGTCATTAGCGACGCGGCTGGCGAGTGGCCGACGCCGCCGGCCGGCCCGCTCGTGATCCGTCTCCGGCGTCACTTCCGGCACAGGCAGCTCGTCACGACTGTCGGGCCCCGGCGCCGACACGAGCACAGGCACGAACACTGTCCAACAGACGCGGACACAGAGGCGCACAGACACGGACGCTGAGGCGCACAGACACGGACACAAAGAGGCACACAGAGGCGCACAGACACTACACAGAGGCGCACAGACACGGACACCGACGGACATGGAGTCGCATAGAGACGGCAAACACAACTGGCTCGGATACAAGTTCGCAGTGTGGACGGAAGGTCGTCTCAGACGACCCGGGTTCTGTCGGACAAATGGATGAAATCGCGCCAATCGTAATTAGGAGACTTGTCGAAGCTCGGCTCGAATGCTCGCGTGTCGTTTCCATTCCGCCGAACCGCAATTGTTCTCATGATTTCCACTGCAACCGCAGCATGCCTGTGGTGAACAGGTCTATTTCAAGCAGAGCGGCGCCTATTTCAAGTTCAAATTGTCCCACCCAGAGCCAGACCCGCTCTTTTCATTGTGATGTTCACCACCTTTCATCACAATATTTATCCTGAAATACTCTCAGTCATTGTTCAAGCAGAGAGGTTTACGGCGACATTCCGCGCGCAGGCCGCTAAGCATTAGGCTGGGTCATGGGTGGGTCGATGTTAAGTTGTCAAAAATTGCTAGTGAAATTACCATGATAAATAGCATTCTTAGCTCACATGATTTTTTTCTGATTTTTAAATCAATTCTAGGGGTGGCCCCTCCCGTTTTTTAGGACCATGTTTGCCAAAATTAACACCAAATTACAATTTTATGCATGATGAAATTTATATAAGTGATTCAAACTTATATCATGGGTAGTACCGTGCACCTTTTATCATATGTGCGAGTTTCTTAGTCCTGTCGCTTGTGGTTGTAGAGATATTCGTGTTATTAAGTCGAGTTTTGGCAACGCCATCTGTTGAGCGTGAGTAGAACTATGAGTGATAACATCCGTTCCCGACGGTTTAATCGAACGCAAATGTGGGGAAACGACGAAAGGTAACAACATCACCTTCAAGCATGCTTCCCGTGTCTAACTGACACCTAGAGGCGTCACCAGAACACGCGAGTAGGGGGGCGGGGTGGACTTCAATCGTCCCCGGCGACCGGCCCAGCTTGCATACCTACTTCCGCTACATCGACGTTCTGTATATATTCATGGAAAAATCAAGTGGATCAGCCCCCCGTCTAGTTGCGAAGCTTACGGCTGGAGCCCCCTATGCCAATCCCTTATGACACCTCTGCCAGTATTAAACGTTTTACCTTCCAAGTTCCACCAGACGTTGCAGGTGTCGGCGCTGCAGGTAGTCCGATCAACGTTGTTACCAGTTCACACTGAAAACGCTGGTGACGCACATCCATCTTTCTCGTTAGAATGGCTTTGGTATGGGCTGTGGTCTGTGAAATCGAACTTCAGCTAAAGTCGCACAATGTCTATCACTAACAGGAAACGACATTTTCCAAGTAAAACATGGTTTATTCTTTCGCAAACAGGCCAGCGAACTTCGGACCACCAACACAAGTACACACCTGCACACAACTTGCTTTCATCCATTCCAGCCATCCTATCTGGTCATCTACAAAACGTTAAAATCAAAGTCCTGCTTGGACTGAAAGGATGGCACCGCTAGCCTATGGCTCATCTTCGCACAGATGAAACCATGCCGCGCAGCATCGCCCACAACGGCCGCAGCTGCCTCCGTGACACATTTTACAGCCATCTCTACCGCCTGGGTGTGCACCGGGTACATCGGTACATGTTCCCCCGCTGCGTCCAGATCTCGCTCACTTGTTGACAGCGTCAGGGGGCTCAGTTATGAGCTCCTGATCCCTGTTGATTAGCTCCGTGTACTTTGTTGCCGCAAACCTAATTTTTGGCAGTCCGTACGGTCTTACGTCATCTGCGTCTTCTGTTCTGTTCCGCCTGCACTCGATTATGATCCTGACCGCCCGCTCTCTGATGGTCACATCGCTGTCGCATAGCATGGCCAGCAGCAGTGATTCAGGGTGGGCCCAGTAGGCGTTTCTCTGAATGACCGGCTGGATTACCTTTTGCACGCGGTCCGGGAGATGTCTGAGCAGTTCTATACTGCGGTGGAGGTTTTTGGCCCCATCTTTGCAGAACGATTTCATATATTTCATATATCATATGATTTCATATAAAACCACATCGGGCCATAGTGATTCACGACAAAATGTACCAGGACTTCAAGATTGTTATCTGGTTTGGTCGTCGAAATGTACAAGCGCAAAATACGGGCAGCGAGAGTAAGCCATCTGGTCATATTCAGGGGACCGATCTTTCTGGTCGCTAACTCCTTCGGGATGCACCAACCCTGAAAGGCGATAGCCAGCTGATGCAAAATAAGCTGATCGGTGCTGAGGTCTTTCACGATTTCCTCGGGTAGATCTTGGACCTGACCCGGCACAGGCTCATACGCTGTGACTGGCCTTTGTTCCAAGTCACCTGCCAGTTGCGTACCGATCGGTCCACTGAATGACCGCGGACCCGTTGTACCGCCGTCTAACTCATTGAAAATTGCTCGGAGATTTAGTTTATTTTGGTGGAACTGCCATATGAACCAATGGACGGCTTTCCCCTCAAATAATTCAAACATACGGCACACTCCACCATGCCGCCCAGTATGCACGCCCGTTCCGTCTGCCCCGATTACGACAACTCCACCACCATATTCGGTAGCGACGGCATGGAGCTCTCTAAAGATATCACACGCCTTTCCTGACGCTGGGGTGAAGTAAGTTAAATACTCACTGCCGGGCTCGGCCACAACAGCAATGTGCTCTTCCTGCAGTTTTGTTTTTGATGGGCCGGCTTCGTCTCGTTCGATCATTACATACGACATATCCTTTCGACCGTCAAAATACAACCCTGTAACACCTGTATCAAACGTTCTAGATTTCCTCTTTTCTGAGCACGACATATCCACTACCTCGGATATTCAATAAATGCCCTGCAGTGAGTGCAGAGCGCCCGACCCACCACGCGGCCGCGGACGTGTCGACTGCGATATGCCCCCGAGCGACCTACCCGGCGATCACACGTGATCCGTGTAGCTGTCGTCATACTAGCCCTATGGACGGGGGCGTCTCTGATTACAATACGCCGTCGAAAGCGGTGCCAGTGCTGCTGTTTCCGAATGTTACGATAGTGCCAGATTTAGTTCAAAATAGTACGGAATCGCTTTCACAAACCGCACAGCGCACAGATGAGGCGATCGCGAACTTTTGTATGGCGTAGTGTATTGCACACAATCGACTGGATTAATTGGTCTACGTATATATGGGGAACGGAGGTATCTAGAAGCCTGGAACATGTGATTTCGGAAGGAATACATCTGCTGTAGTCACCTTTTATCATTTCCCCGCATTCGCGCTTCAAGAAAGCATTGGAAAAGGATGTTTTCATTCATGGTTCTTCTTGCGCTCAATAGATGGCGTTGCCAAAACCCGACTTAATAAAATGAATATCTCGACAACCGCCTGAGATAGGACCACGAAACTTACACATACGATGAAATGCACTCAGAACTACCCACAACAGAAATTTGAAGCACATATACAAATTATATCCTCCTCAAAAAGGTGATTTGGTACAAATGTTGGCAAACATGGTGTAACAAAACGAGAGCCGGCCAACCCTAAAATTGAATTTAAAAAATCTGAAAAAAGCACGGTAAAAATCCCTCGGTGCTCTTCGGTAGGAGTAGGCTAAAGCCGGCACCCTGGCAAAATCAACTCGACACTCAAAACACCCCAGCCCCACCCAAACCACAAATTATTATGTGGAGGAGTAAAGTAAAATTAAAACCAGTTAGACATAAGGGAGACGTCCCCAACCCAGCCCCCGCCTTCAGCACCCAAGAAACTTTGCACAAAGCATAACGCAAAATTCCCTTAACGTAAATGTCCACATGCTTGTACCTTGATCGTAACACTCGCTTTCATAGACAGATATGCAACGTGTTCCTTTAAAGGCGGCGCAAATGACCTTTATGGTCCGGCACGCCTAAAAAAACACTCCCCCTCTGAAAAAAAAATTAATGTGAGTTCAGAATGATGTTTGTCACGATATTTTCACTAGCCGTTTTCAGGAACCAAGTGATGACCCACCCTACTAAGCATAGATACCGCGCCACAGTCGCCTCGCCCCGGCCGTCGTCGGTAGCTCAATGGCAGTGCGGCTGAATAGTGTTCCTGGAGTTTTGGCTCGGCGACGGGAAAGGCTGACTCCCTCTTGTTTCTGCTCTTAATAACGCAAGCTCGCGAATGCCTTGAATCCATTGCAAGAGATCACTTTAGATCTGCACACATTCCTCAAGGCGCGTGCTAGTGTCAACACTCAAGGCGCCCATGATTGGCGGGCATGAAGACTCGACTGTACCACACTTCCACAGTTGCTCTCGCTCGTCCAGCAAACGCAAGAGAAAATGAATGCATATTAGCTGGCAATGCAGCCCGTATTGCTCAGTATGTCCACGTGGCACGACCAGCGGAAAGCAATGCCGTCCGTTACGAAGTCGAAATAACCTAGACTCAAGGTTAAATACAACGTAACTGCCATTACTTTAGGATTATAGTCGACCCTTACGTCCACGAAATAACGTAGACGCACGGTAAAAGACTGCGTAACTACCAATGCGATACAATTATAATCGACCATGATGCGCACACACTAACTTAGACGCAAAGTAACTCAAGGTAACGCAAGACAACTCCGGATGTAAGCAGCGTTTTCCGCCAGGAATGGAGAGAAAATCCACGATCGGTGATTGCACATTGACAGCATTTTGCAGCATTCCGCTCTTACATTGTAGGTAGAACGGTGACATCCTTCCCGAGCATGGCTATTCGAATGCTATGTTCCGCCGATTACATTTTCAGCACGGGGCCAGTGAGTTAGACATTTATCACCGGATTTGATTTCTTAATTATCATTTGACTAATGACATTGCACAGTCTATTTGATAGGACTTCTCTCGCAAATTCTTTTTTAAATCAATATTTTGATTTATTAATTCGTACGCGCCTTAAAAATCAGTTGATATGCTCAAAATTTCGCACCAAATGCGCATGCGAAGAACGAAAAGTTTACTATGATTCAGGCGTATAGGGCTGACCTGGTATTGTAAATTTAATATAAGCTCGATCGTCCAGTCACTTTTTTTCAGGAACACATTTTTTTAACGTATGCTTGAAATGTAGCCCAATGGAAGATGAGCATCCTTCTGTCGCCTTTTTTACAGCTTTTCATATTGGCTCCCCATGACTATATTTTCTCCGTCTCACACCAAATTCTAAATCGTACCAAATGAAGGTCCCGTGAGATGCCTTGCACGTACGCTCTTGAAAAAAAGACGTTTGAAGTGGATAATTATACCTCTGCCGCCTCGATCACCAGCCTGACTGGAAGCGTGCGGCTTCCGAAAGAAGACATTCAGCCAGCTTTTTTTAGCTGATGAAATCACGTGCTTCGTTTCCATGACATTCGGAATAAACCAAACAAACTTACCAGGTAACCAATACGTTACACCAGGACAATACGGTGGAATATTGACCGTCTGATTGCATTGACAAATTCCGTAAGTGATGAAATAACGAATGTTGCAATGTGGCGCTGGTCCGGTGCGGAAATTCGATCCGAACACCTGACATTATCAGCCACCGTCTGTCATCCCCAGGGGCCTTGAGTTTCGATCTGTACTGTTCGGTTATACGCGGCATCTGAGAGCCCTCTGGGAGCCACGGCATCGGGCTGTGCTCTGCGGGACAGTATCCTGCGGGTGACGTCACCGGCTGGGGCTGCGCGCTGTCCCGGCGGCTGCGGTCGCTCAGTTCTCCGTCTGGAGGTGTACGGAGAAGGTGTGGGAGTGAGGCGGTCTCGCGTACCACCCGTGAGCGCGTGATCATGCTGGGAGTCATTGCCGAGAGGAGCTGGGAAGGTGGGTCCAGGTGCTCAGCCGGCGCTGTTCGCCGGTTTAGGCGAACTTCAAATTGTCTCGCTATCTCATAAAACCACCAGTAATGTGATGCATTCAGCACTTGGTTTTTTTCCATTCCGTCACATGGCAAAGCTGATAGCATTTATTTGCAATCGAATGCCCCTTTTATAGCATGGTTGCCTGCCGGTGTGATTTCTGCCTGGTTGGTCGTTACTTTGAATCACTTGCGGCATGAGTAGTCGGTAAAAACTACCAATCCGTATTTTTACGCAGCTGTGTAAACACCATGACCGAGCCATCGCGTATATTCAGGTACAGTTGCTACGGTGGTAGTAGGTTTCACATGTTGGTGCATGGTGTTTTGTTTATCAGAGCTACGCAAATATGCTTTTGTTATCGTGTATCTCCTTCAGCCGGTGCAAGAGAGAGTTTCCGAAGAGTGGGAAGAGAACGAGGTACACTACTGTTGTGAAGTACGGCAACAGTACTCCAAAAAAGGGCATTTGGAGATGTCTGTCTCCGAAAAACACCAGCGCGCGGTTTAAATTTCATTATCTTAGCATGATCATGTGGATGTTCAATCATCACCGCACCAGCAAGTCGCTTGTTGAAGATCTCGCCAGGAGACGAGCTAGTTGATATGCTCAAAATTTCGCACCAAATGGGCATGGGAAGAACGAAAAGTTTACTATGTTTCAGGCGTATAGGGTTGACGTGGTATTGTAAATTTAATATAAGCTCGATCGTCAACTTACATATAACCAGAAAAGCAACTACTCTGAAACTCGTTGAACACAATTTTTGTAACGTATGCTTGAAATGTAATCCAGATGTGTAAAGACTGCCGTGGCTGTTTTAATAAATAATTAATGGAAGATGGGCATCCTTCTGTCGCCTTTTTTAACAACTTTTTCATATTGGCTCCCCATGACTATATTTTCTCCGTCTCACAAAATTCTAAATCGTTCAAATGAAGGTCCGTGAGCTGCCTTGCACGTACGATCTTGAAAAAAGACGTTTGAAGTGAAGAATTATACCTCTGCCGCCCCGATCCCCAGCCTGACTTGAAGCGTGCGGCTTCCGAAATAAGACATTCAGCCAGTTTTTTTAGCTGATGAAATAACGTGCTTCGTTTCCATGACATTCGGAATAAACCAAACAAACTTACCAGGTAACCAATACGTTACACTAGGACAATACGGTGGAATATTGACCGGCTGATTGCATTGACAAATTCCGTAAGTGATGAAATAACGAATGTTGCAATGTGGCGCTGGTCCGGTGCGGAAATTCGATCCGAACGCCTGACATTATCAGCCACCGTCTGTCATCCCCAGGGGCCTTGAGTTTCGATCTGTACTGTTCGGTTATACGCGGCATCTGAGAGCCCTCTGGGAGCCACGGCATCGGGTCGTGCTCGGCGGGACAGTATCCTGCGGGTGACGTCACCGGCTGGGGCTGCGCGCTGTCCCGGCGGCTGCGGTCGCTCAGTTCTCCGTCGGGAGGTGTGCAGAGAGGGTGTGGGAGTGAGGCGGTCTCGCGTACCACCCGTCAGCGCGTGATCATGCTGGGAGTCATTGCCGAGAGGAGCTGGGAAGGTGGGTCCAGGTGCTCAGCCGGTGCTGTTCGCAGGTTTAGGCGAACTTCAAATTGTCTCGCTATCTCATAAAACCACCAGTAATGTGATGCATTCAGCACTTGGGCTTTTCCATTTCGTCACATAGCAAAGCTGATAGCATTTATTTGCAATCGAATGCCCCTTTTATAACATGGTTGCCTGCCGGTGTGATTTCTGCCTGGTTGGTCGTTACTTTGAATCACTTGCGGCATGCGTAGTCGGTAAAAACTAGCAATCCGTATTTTTACGCAGCTGTGTAAACACCATGACGGAGCCGTCGCGTATATTCAGGTACAGTTGCTACGGTAGTAGTAGGTTACACTTGTTGGTGCATGGTGTTTTATTTCTCAGAGCTACGCAAATATGCTTTTGTTATCGTGTATCTCCTTCAGCCGGTGCAAGAGAGTTCCCGAAGAGTGGGAAGAGAACGAGGTACACTACTGTTGTGAAGTACGGCAACAGTACTCCAAAAAAGAGCATTTGGAGATGTCTGTCTCCGAAAAACACCAGCGCGCGGTTTAAATTTCATTATCTTAGCATGAGCATGTGGATGTTTGCCGTACTTCCTGTGTAGACGATTGTTGGCCTCGTATCTCACCACTCACTTTTGACTTTTAATAACTACCAGTCTCGGCATTACCGAAAGATGATATCGATGTGTCCAACCAGAGGTGGGAAGGTCATGTAACAGATGTCAAAGCGCTGTTATATATAACTATGTTGCGGCATTTGCGAGAACACTCCGATTATTGTTTTGGGAAGCCTGCTTTCTCGTTTTCTCGTCCTCGTTTTCTCGTTCTCGTTTTCTCGTTCTCGTTTTCTCGTTCTCGTTTTCTCGTTCTCGTTTTCTCGTTCTCGTTCTCGTTCTCGTTCTCGTTCTCGTTCTCGTTCTCGTTCTCTCGTTCTCTCGTTCTCTCGTTCTCTCGTTCTCTCGTTCTCTCGTTCTCTCGTTCTCTTGTTCTCGTTCTCGTTCTCGTTCTCGTTCTCGTTCTCGTTCTCGTTCTCTCGTGAGACGCCTTGCACGTACGCTCTTGAAAAAAGACGTTTGAAGTGAATAATTATACCTCTGCCCCCCCGATCCCCAGCCTGACTTGAAGCGTGCGGCTTCCGAAATAAGACTTTCAGCCAGTTTTTTAAGCTGATGAAATCACGTGCTTCGTTTCCATGACATTCGGAATAAACCAAACATACTTACCACGTAACCAATACGTTACACTAGGACAATACGGTGGAATATTGACCGACTGATTGCATTGACAAATCCCGTAAGTTACGAAATAACGAATGTTGCAATGTGGCGCTGGTCCGGTGTGGAAATTCGATCCGAACACCTGACATTATCAGCCACCGTCTGTCATGCCCGGGGGCCCTGAGCTTCGATCTGTACTGTTCGGTTATACGCGGCATCTGAGAGCCCTCTGGGAGCCACGGTATCGGGCCGTGCTCGGCGGGACAGTATCCTGCGGGTGACGTCACCGGCCGGGGCTGCGCGCTGTCGCGGCGGCTGCGGTCGCTCAGTTGTCCGTCGGGAGGTGTGCGGGGAGGGTGTGGGAGTGAGGCGGTCTCGCGTACCACCCGTGAGCGCGTGATCATGCTGGGAGTCATTGCGAAGTTTCCGCGCATTTCCGAGAGGATCTGGGAAGGTGAGTCCAGGTGCTCAGCCGGCCTTGTTCGCCGGTTTAGGCGAACTTCAAATTGTCTCGCTATCTCATAAAACCACTTAAACACACATAAAACCACTCGCATTTAATTACATGTGGATCATGTGGATAACTATGTTGCGGTATTTGCGAGAACACTCCGATTATTGTTTTGGGATGCCTGCGACACCGCAGATCAGAAATCAGATATGAATATCTTCAAAATAGGACGCAACGTGAGGGGAGTGCTCTGAGCTTTCCACATCATAATTGGTTTTTTATTGGCTATACTAAACGACTCAAAGCCTACTTCCTGGATCTGCCCAACGCATTTAATTTAGGTAAATCTATTGAAGGAGCTCATAGGCAACGTTTTCGTTAAAAAAAATGTGATTATATGGATTGTAGCTCATCAAACAAGTTTGATTGGTACTCTCGTTCTCTCGTTCTCTCGTTCTATAGCTCTCTCGTTCTATAGCTCTCGTTCTCTAGCTATCTCGTTCTCTCGTTCTCTAGCCCTCTCGTTCTCTAGCCCTCTCGTTCTCTAGCCCTCTCGTTCTCTAGCCCTCTCGTTCTCTAGCCCTCTCGTTCTCTAGCCCTCTCGTTCTCTAGCCCTCTCGTTCTCTAGCCCTCTCGTTCTCTAGCCCTCTCGTTCTCTAGCCCTCTCGTTCTCTAGCCCTCTCGTTCTCTAGCCCTCTCGTTCTCTAGCCCTCTCGTTCTCTAGCTCTCTTGTTCTCTAGCTCTCTCGTTCTCTAGCTCTCTCGTTCTCTAGCTCTCTCGTTCTCTAGCTCTCTAGCTCTCTCGTTCTCTAGCTCTCTTCTCGTTTTTGGCTCTCGTTCTTAGCTTTCTCTCTCGTTCTCTAGCTCTCTCGTTCTCTAGCTCTCTCGTTCTCTAGCTCTCTCTCGTTCTCTAGTTCTCTAGCTCTCTCGTTCTCTAGCTCTCTCGTTCTCTAGCTCTCTCGTTCTCTAGCTCTCTCGTTCTCTAGCTCTCTCGTTCTCTAGCTCTCTCGTTCTCTAGCTCTCTCGTTCTCTAGCTCTCTAGCTTTCTCGTTCTCTCGTTCCCTCGTGGCACCTCGGAAGACGACTCTCAGCTGACTCAGAGGAGCCGAAAAGTAGCTATGCAAGAATTTGTTTCATGCGATGGTCAAAGCTGATTTCAAGCTGGACTTCACATGACTTCGACGCTGCGTTCACGAGGAGCTGCGGTGCATTGCTGCGACGTGGCCGCGCGGTGCCGTGACGCCTCTGTGACCTGGTGGCGATCACGCACTGCTCTTCGCCCTTCTGCTGGAATTGCATCACGTTGTCTCTCGCGTGTTTAAAGCCGGCTGCATATCGCGCACGTTTTGGGCTTCGCGGACGTCGGACGTGCGTCCGGAGTCCGTAAGATCGCCTGCGCACAGAGGCGGATGCAGGGAGGGGGCACTGGGGTGTGTGCACACCCTCGTGAAAGGTGTCGCCCCTCCGGGAAGGCTTGGGTGTACCCGTTCCCCCTTGTTGTCGTTCTCTTGCTCTCGTTCTCTTGCTCTCGTTCTCTTGCTCTCGTTCTCTTGCTCTCGTTCTCTTGCTCTCGTTCTCTTGCTCTCGTTCTCTTGCTCTCGTTCTCTTGCTCTCGTTCTCTTGCTCTCGTTCTCTTGCTCTCGTTCTCTTGCTCTCGTTCTCTTGCTCTCGTTCTCTTGCTCTCGTTCTCTTGCTCTCGTTCTCTTGCTCGTTCTCTTGCTCGTTCTCTTGCTCGTTCTCTTGCTCGTTCTCTTGCTCGTTCTCTTGCTCGTTCTCTTGCTCGTTCTCTTCCTCGTTCTCTTTCTCTTGTTCTCTCAAGCCAATCCCATCGCTAAGCTTTTTTTATATTGAATTCGACGTGAGCAACGTCACCGTGAGTCAACAGTGGTCCGATGCGCTGATGGTGGAAGTAAAACACCAGGAGGTAGCCATGGCAACGGAAGAGTGCGGAGACGTGAGCATCACGCGTGAGTTACGCTGGACGCCGGCCCGGTGCCAGCCTTGGGTGCAACTGTTTGTTGCGACTCGTCGGGCGCGGAGGTATGACGTCAGACGCGTTCGATAGCCGCCGCCAGCAGCTTCCGCCAGCCATGCTCGAGCGGCTGGCGGTTGTGGTGCGAGCCGCTCTGACCCGAGCCTGCCCGCCGGGGAGTCACGGTTCACGGGTCGCTGCCGCCGCCGTCGGGGTGACTCACCGGGTGACTCGGGGTGACTCACCTGGTCGCGATGCGAGCCGCCGCGCAGTCGAGTCGTCCGCGGGGCGGCGAACACGTCGTTGACAAGGTGGACGAGTAGCCTAGGGGTAAGTTGCTTGTCTCACAATCAAAAGGTTGTGAGTTCGAGTCTCACCTGTCGCTACTCTTCGCCCGCGACCAATCGGCGTGAGATATTGGGCGACACCACATGACTCAACGGTCGATGTGTCGTAAAACCAATAACCAACCAACCAACCAACGTCCTTGACAAAGTCGCGACCTGACTCGGAGCTGCGATGATCATGCGTATCGTTGACGCACCGCCACGCCCGACGGTGATCTTCTCGCAGAGAGGTGGTGCGTGCTGCGTGGTCGTGCCACACACGGAGGGTCGGCACTTGCCTCTTGCCAGCGCTGCACCAGTAGAAATGTTGGCGTCGTCGCACGACACCTTTCAGCTGGACGGACAGTCGTGTTATCAGTCAGTAATGACAATCAGTCCGTCCGTCAGACGGACGGACGGAGACAGAGATGGTACAAATCTATTTCTTGTTCTCAGCGGGGTTAAATCATAGCCAGCCCCCCCCACAGTAATGCTTAAACCATGGGAGATGCAGCTTGGCTGGGAAGGGGGCACGAGCCCGGTAGTTAGCATGCCAGATGAAGCAATGGTTATAAGCCATTACATGAAGAGTAAGTCCAGTCTAAACATGCAATGTAGACATGCAATGCGCCGACCGAGCTGAACACGGTGCGCATCCAATGCATATGTGCGAGTAACTGGCGGCCATTCGGCACATCACTCAGAAATGCAGCTTCTGTTGATGGAGATGTGTTCGGCACCTTAGCACTCAGAAATGCAGCCTCTGCTGATGGAGATGGGTTCGGCACATTGTCATTCAGAATCGCGGCCTTTGTTCATCATCGGAATGGGTTTTCCGTCATTCGGCACATTGCTACTCAGAAACGGTCTCTGTTGGTTGGGGTAGGTTCGGAGAAAGAGAGAGAGGAAGAGACAGGGACACTATGATCACAAACACTATGATCATGGGTGTTAGTTTGTGAAATTGATTGAGGTCCAATTGATATTTTATGGCATTTTTCTCCGGAGAGGGCGTCATCGGCTGAAAGAAGTTCGTTGAGTCGTTGAGCAGGGGGTGGGGTGTGCTCCAGCGTTCTGGAAGGGCGCCTCCGTAGGCCCAGTGGTTAGCTTCGGTCCGATCGGGGACCGCATTAATCGTCGGGGCACTAGGTGCTACACTTAGCGCATACAAAGCGACACCCATAACAATGACCGAGGCAGTCTGGGCCTGCTACTGTCCACGCCCATCAGCCCTTGCCACCTACTCCGGGGGCGTGTCTGTCCTGTCATGTGCGGGCCGGTCGACACGACCGACAGCCGGCGGCGGCGCCGGACCGGTCGACCGGACAAAACACCGGGCGTGTTTTGTTCCCACTCCTACCTGGGCGCTGATTCAGACTGCGGCGGCCGCTGACGCAACCGCACGCAACGCCAACGGTGACGTCGACAGTTACGTCAGCGGTGACGTCAGCGGGTCCGCTGCCGAGCTGGTCACGTGCTGTGTGGTGAGATGTGCTGGTGCACGTGGCATGACGGGGGTGGGGATGAGGTGGGAGAGGACAGGTGTGGACACTCTGGCTCAGTTGCAAGGCTACAGCTCAAACGGAGCAAACCAGAGAACAATGATGCTTTATTATTCATCTTGCCGAATGAAAACTTCGTCATGGATGTATATACATATATTATTAATTATATTTATATATGTACATATTCATGCATATATATATATCTTATATTTATTTATTCATATACCTTTTTATATATATTTATATGTTTATTTATTTATTGATTTATTTGTTGGGGCGATTGTAGGCGGTGCATGTTTATGCCATCGTTTCTCACCTCGGCTCTCTTCACCAGAGTCCATATATTTGCGATGCATTGCTGTACATTTGCTTTTATCGAGCAGTGGCTGTGCCGTAGAGGACTAAATGAGCACGATGGATGCACAAAATTGGTGTAATTACGATGGATGGCGAAAACATTTAATATTCAAGCTACCTCGATAAGTGTTCTATCCAGGTTCTTTCAATTAGGCAATTTACCCGGCAATGTGAATCATCCGGGCTTGCGGACACTCCCCGAACCCTGCTGCATGACCTGGCCTTCTCTTGCCTGGCCTCTCACACCCTCCATCCCGTATTCCGTCTTCATCTCCCACTGTACATGGACATCTTCCTGTGCGATGTTGACCCGGATGAGTCACGGCGACTGACTCATGAGGCGCCGCAGCCTTATCCAGCAGGCGTGTCATCAGCTGGCGCGAATCACCGTCACAGCAGAGGTGTGACGTCCACAGGGTCAATCCATGACAATCCACTGACGCCCCCCCTCCACACACACACACACACATTCGCCCCAGCCCCGCCCTGTCTGCAGCCATCTCCAATAGGAGTTGGTCATTTGGCGCGAGCTACCGCCGTCCTCCAAGGATGTCTCACCGCCGAGAGGCGAGGTGACGCCCCCAGTCTCGCCATACCAATCCACTGACCCACCCTCCATACCTCACCCCCGCCCTGCTTGTGGTCTGGGCTCTGTGGCGTGGCCACCACAGGCACGAGAGGGCGGCTCGAGACTCGGGCCCGATCCTCAGTCACGCCGGGATCGTAATGGATAGTGTCCCAGTGCAGAACACGTGACAAGGGATTCTGAGAAGCATTGCTTGCCCAGGTTCTGTGGGGCACCGTGACTTCCCCGTGTACTTTGAGATGTCGCAGTTGTGCTGTGCATACGGAGAATGTATGCATGCGGAGTAGGGGAGAGCCGGGTGAGGTGAAGCATGGGCTGTGTGACCGACGCAGTCGATGAGCCCTTCATCTCAGAGGTGAAGCATGGAGTATCCCATTTCACCCTCACCCTAAGGCAGAAGATGTATATATATATATATATATATATATATATCGCTTCATAAAAGTATGTAGCATAGCATTGGGCTGTTTTGTTCAGTGTTTACACTCGGTAATCATGTAATGTTTCGTTAGCGGTTATACGTATGCTTTAGGGTTTTCTTTTTAAAAAAACCTTCAAATCGAGAGAAGCGGAACTAGAGATGTGAAATTTGCTAAGAGAGAATTGGGACGAAGCAAAAGTAATAGGTAATGGTACGCTCTCGACGCAATTATGTAAGAGGAGTGCATAGACACCACCAACTTCATTGCACAAGAACCAGCAGGGGATCCAGACATTGTGATCGGGATGAGGGAAGGGGGGACTGGTCACCCACCCACCCGTCTGTAGGGGTGCCATTGAGAATGGCTTCAGGGAGTTGGGGTGGATTCGGATATCCCGGGAGGGGACACGCGAATGTATCCTTTCCCCTCATAGACGCCTTCGGCTGAAAGATTGTCGGGGCGGGAGGGGAGGGGTACATTCTAGCTTCCCTGGGAGGATGTGCTTTTCCATTCAGAGGAGCGTCGCCCTTCAATGGGAGAGGGAGGGGGCACATGGGGGATGTGTCCCCCACCTCCATGATTCGCCATTATCCTGAGGATGATGCATTCTTGCTTTAAGCCTTAAACATGTCCACTCTTAATCGCCCAGCCATACAATTTGGTGAGGTGAGAAGCATAACCGGGTCAGACAATGGCGGGCATGGTACGTCTTCCCATTCACCCCCGAGAAAATGGACGCCTGTAGTAGGTTAGTAGGTTTTGATCAACCCCGGATTTAGTACCTGAAGAAAAATCAAAGACAAATTGGGCTCTCGTGTTCAATTTCACCCTCCATATTAACGCGGATTCATGGTCTCCGCAAATGGAAAAATAGAAAAGAAGTTAACCACGGATTGAATGTAGGTGACCTTTGTATGGTACCGTACTCCTAACTCTAATCTCTTCTGACTTGCATCGTGGTGGATCAAAATCAACAAGGAAATAAAGGTTTTCATTTCATATACTACGTGATAAATGTCATTGGCCTTCGGTTGGCTTCACCACTTTTTCTGAGACTTGGCATTTGCAAACAACTGACAGGCTTCGTCAATACCAAACTTACCGTCAGATACAATACCAGCCCGTTCCATACCATCAAAATGCATTGCATTCACCCAACGATGTGGGAACTAGGTGAGGCTAATCGTGTCGGACGGAACCCAATACTAAAGGTATCGCACCATGGTGAGCGACCTGTGATTCTGAAGTAAGCCATGCTTGAAATGTCAAGAACAGCTTGGATGAACCACAAATTGATATAGTTATCACTTTTCAAGCGCAAAGTTAGAATATTTATCACAATCGAAACTATGCAAGTTCAATCATAAAATGAAAAATTGTGAAAAAAAAGTGATTATTTTATAGGACAGGCCTGCCCACCGCACATCCGGAAATCACGCGAAATGAGTTAGACCTCGACGGTGTTTATGAATATTCTCCTGCATGCCTCGTCAGCGTTGACAATGTGGAGAACTTGAGGTGTCCGGCACTAATTGCCGTTCGGTACCGCCAGAATCTCCCCTAAGCGTAAATGCCCTTTGGTTTCTGTTGCAATAACACAGTATTCTCGGACGACGAAATCATGAGCAATCAACAATCGCAAATACGGACAATATCAGACTTACCGATACGTAGTAACCCAAGAAAAACACACCTTAGACCCCCACTCCCGGAACCGCGAATCAAACGCACCCACAGTTGTGAGAGGACGATGGAAGCGTTTCCTGGTGCGAAAAAAAAGCATTCGGTCGAGGCACCCCAACGCAGCGTAACCTTGCGGAAAAACGAACGTCCCAGTTCCTCCGCATCCCATTTGTTTCGGTTCTCCCCCACCCATCAGTTGCAACCAGCAACAGCTGGCTCCGACGAAAGCCAGATCGGCATCGATCTCACAACACAGCACAACACAACACAACCCATTATAGTAGCTCATGTTTCGCAGCTCGATGCTATTAGCTCGCAGCTAATGCCAGCTGCACGACCGCCCGAAACGGCACGTGCAGCACCGGATCAAATCGGGGAAACACACGAGAAATTCCCGCTGCTGCAAGACGTCTGCACGCGCGGTGGTGTTTGCATCACGCCCCCGTCGCCAGGAAACGGCGTGCGCAGGCTGAACTTGATCGCCGAAGGCGAGGCCATTTTCGGTTGTCGCCGCCGGCGTTTTCAGGTGCGGGCTGCTACTGTTGTTCGGTGGTGATCCAGCTATCGGCACGAGTACGCGCCAAAGGCCGGCTGCCGAGCGTGACCTTGACTCGCGGAGTCTGCTGATGACGACCAAGCTGATGAGACGGGTAGAAAAGTGTTGGGTCTATTCTCGAGTTAACATGTCTGATGCAAGGACGCCCGGAAGCGGCGACTCCATTTCCCAAGCAATAAGAAGCGTTTAGCGCGCCCTTTTAGATTAACAATTCCTCTGGCACGTGCCGCGACAGGTTGAGATTACCAAAGCTTTCATCATGGGCAACAGGAGACTTCACTTGTAGGGAATCACCGTGCGCCTAATTGATACGTTCTGGAATTGATGGAACGCTTGTAGCCAAACAAGACGTGCATGAAAGTAGCTCATATTCGTGTTCGGATTCGAGGGCGGGCTTATAAATATATCACGATTTCGCTCGAAGTAGTATTACTAGTACTTCCGGATATGCCGACTACAGCATGCGTGTTGTACGGAGCTACATCGAAATATGTGGCTTGCAGAGGTCAAACGAGCTGGCTATCACGATTCCTTGAAATGGCCACCGAAGTACCTGATGTAACGAACACAGGCATGCATGTTGTATGGAGCCACCCCCAGAAGTGCGATCTACAGTCGTTATCTAAGGTCAAAGGTACGAGCTACCACGATTTTGTCACAACTGGTTTAAGTGATGTTTCTTCATGCGCCGAACGCATTTGTCTAATGCACGGGACCGCGTTCAAATATATGAAAAACCGCATTCATTGTAGTTACCTCGAATGACCATATTCACTTGTTGAAGGTCAGTAGGGCGGATTGCGACGATTTCACAATATATGGTCTCAGCGGCTTTTATTCGCACCCCGAGTTCAGTTGCGCATGCAACTGCACATGGTAGGCATATTAAAATATTTGAAATACAGTGGTCAATAGAGCAGCCTATGGCGATTTCCGTAAGCATGGTCACGCATGTACTTATTGATACGTCATCCATGCATGTTGCATGGAGCACAATGAAACCTGTGACCCACAAGACTCATGAAGTAAGACGTAAAAAGGGAGGACTATCACGGTATTGCAGTTATCTACCGCTATCATCTCGCGATCTCACTTGTCATTATCTGCACAGTCTGTCTGTCATTGCTGCCAGCTGGTGCTCTCATCTGTCATTGTCTGCACCGTCCAGTTTGTGAGCTCACCTGTCGTTACCTATTGTTGCCAGCTTGTGCTCTCATCTGTCATTGTCTGCACCGTCCGGTTTGTGAGCTCACCTGTCGTTTTCTCTCCCTCAGAATATACGGCGTCGGCCGATGATGGCCAGAGCCGCGCCGGGGCGTCCGTAAAGCAGGAAGACGGCCAGGACAGGTCAGATCCGAATAAAGGCAGAATCAAGCAAGACGACACTCCGGAGCAGAACCACGCCGGAAACGAACTGGTTCAAATCGAACAAGAGCAAACTCAGAGCGGAAGCGAGCAAAACCGTTCGGTGGCAGAGGGCATTCAAAACGGATCAGAGCAGAACGGAGTCGAGACCGAGCTGGAGAACATGCCCGTCAATGGCGACGATGGAGATGTGCCGCGGCAGCAGAAGCATGACAGCGTAAGTGTTCTGTTTTAAGCTCGGTCTGGCGTTTGTACAGCATCTTTCACGAATTCACCAAATCCAGCAAAAGCCGGGGATGTCGCTGTTTCAAATGTCCAGCTGTCCGACTAACTAACCCTGTCTCTCCGGTCGGATCCTCACACCCCGTTTGGAGGCGGGGGGTCGATAGGGACCCCCCTCTAATCCCAAAAGTAAGCGTCGCACGAACACGAAATAGGTGTCATCGGAAAGCGCTCGATGAGTATGGCTTGACACCACCATGAAAAAAAATTGTCAAAAGGAATTTACGTCACTAGGTTTTCATGCAGGCCTAGGCTTTCACGGCTTGCATTATGTTTGTTGCTCTGGGGAGTTCATTTTGAGGGAGATTTGAGAAACATGATTTGGAGTTAGAATAGGAAGGCGAAAGCGACCAGGGCCATAATATTTTTGCCACCCAACAAAAATGTTTCGTAAAAATTTCAAAATTTCAAATTTTCTTTCATTTTCCTTTTCTACTGGGTAGAACGGACCGATAAATGTTGTTCGAAATCAACTTACTCCAATTAAAAAAAAAAATGCTGACTAGCTAGCATCTTCGATTTTAACTCTGATGGACAAATATTTACAACTAATAAGTGATGAAAAACGAACACAAAGAGAAATTCCTCTGGTGTGTTCTGTTGCATTCCTAAAGATAAGCAAACGCCAAAAGTTTAATTAAATTGTCTTTATCCGTTAGTGTGTGACGACCGGTTGAACTTTTTTGGAGATGACCTCACTTAGCCTTTACTAACTCGTTGACCCTAAATGACCTAACTTCAAAATTTTGAAACAACATGCCAAATTGGTGTGAGAAAATATATGCCAGATTTCGACGCGCTACCGTGCGCCGTTCTCTCACTATCCGCGGAAATCGGCGGGGGATGGATCGTCAACGATCCCCCCCCCCCCCCAGACGGCCCGGCCTAACCAATCAGACCCGTGCCGACCGTGTGCGAGTGCGTATGTACTTCTGCTCCCAAACCAGATGTGTCCCTGTGGCTTTTATTAAATCCGAACAATGTGGCTTGATGAGTTCAGCACAGTGTCTTGCGTATCAGCGTGAGACGACGCACGGGCCCCGGAATGGGAGGCGTACAGTCACGAGTGGACAGTCCACCGCATCGCTTGTGTGCCCTTTCACCAGCAAACTGAGCAGTGCTGGTGAACGTCTTCATGTTGGGATCGCCGGGCCCTCGTTAAGCCATTGCTTGCCACAAACCCAGTGGCTGACCGCAAACCACACCGCACCGCTCCCTGCCCTCTGCCGCGGGTGCTCCACAGCTCAAAGTCCACCGTATCCGTGTGCTGTTATCCCTCGTGCGAACTTCGCTCGCTGTGCGGGTGCGGCTGGGATGTGAGACACAGACGCTCGCCTCTCCACTTGGAGACCCAGGACGAGTCCATCTGACCACAGCCGAGGCGCCGGCCGCCGACCGGCGCAGTTTTACGGCTGGCCGAGCGTGTGCAGACCTGTGGCGTGGCCGCCGCCAAGGGGATGTGGTAGCGGAAGCGGGTGCCGGCTGGTCATTGTCGTGCGGCGCGATCTGCGCCCGACCTGCCCCCCGGCGGCGGCGTGCGCCGTGCTTCCGTCCTCTGTGCGGCCAGCGGCAAATTGGCGCGTATTGTCCGCGCGCGCTTTGTTCGCGGCCGCTCTCGGCCCGGCGGCCGGCCGTCGTCTCGACGGCGCGCGCCGGCGGACCGGACCGGACCGGCCGTCGTGCGCCGTCGTGCGCGACGCCGGCGGCTTATCGACGCGGCGCGAGCCACGACCGGCGGGGCGCCGCCGCCGCCGCCGGCCGGCCGTGCTGCAGATTGGCATCTGGGTCTGCAGCCGCCGGCGCCGGCCGATTGTCGCGGGCGCGTGACGCACGGTGGACAGTGGACGGTGGACGGTGGATCGTCGCGCCTCGGCGCGTCGGAGAGCGAGTGGAAGGCGCCGGCCGGCGCGCTTTCCGGTTTCGTCATGCGCTGCGTTCTGGCAGAAGAACGCGCCCGCCGATAGTCGCGTGCGGTTGATGTCCGTTGGACGGGCGGCGTCGTTCGGCGCCGCATGCCGTGGAGATACGTCAAAGGCAAAGACGAAGAGCTATATTCTAGCCATCCGCAATAGACTCGTGGCTATTGCAGCCTGTTGTCAAGTTGCAAAACGTTTCAAGAGATTAAAGGTCATCAGTAAATGTAGGTGTACAGAAGAGTCTTGGGCCTTTGACGCATTCGGCGGCTAGACCATATAACGTCGCCAGCCCCTAGTCCCGACTGGTCGCGGGTCTGAATTATGTGCCGGTTGTGGGACCCGAAGCCACGGTCTCACGATCGAGAGTAGAAATAGGTATGTGATACCATGTGGCGTGCGTTGGGTGAGGCAATGAGTCGCCCTCGTTAGGAGCTACGCAGCTCGAATGCTGTATTGGTTGGTGCACCATGGCCAATGCTGCATTGACCGTGGATCCAGATTGCACGCAGTGTGCTTCTGGTGCGCATGTTACTTCTGCACAGCAGGCGACCACGTGAGCAGCATTCCGCCACCTGACTCCCACGAGCCCCCAGTTCTGCCATGGAGAACGCGGTTTTTGAGGAATGTGTGGTTTCGCAGTTTTCATGCAGCGCCTACAAGAGCAATGCTCGATTTGATGGATGTTGCGGACATATCCTCGCAGCACCTCCCGTTGTAGGCGGAGTCAATGCACTGGAGATGGCTCGGCACCCAAAGGCGGATCCAGGAATTTTTGCGGGGAGGCACACTCGCCAAGAGGGCACCATTTTCTGGGAGGCGTGCCACTGACCAACGCTATTCCGGCCAGGTGGTGTGCTCAAACCTCGCCGAGAGACACCGATTTTCATTGAGAGGGGCACCTTCGACCGCAAAAAAAAACACGAGCAAGTTCGCAGTCGAAACGTCCCCGGGGCCGTTTTCCAGTCACACGGGCGCCGGTTTCCGATCTGGATGATGCTAGGCACGTGACCGGTGCCTCTAAGTCTTCCACTCGCTGCGCCTAACAAGCAGCTGTGGGCGGCGGCATGAGTGTATCGGCGGCCGATCTATCGCGTGACAGCAAGGGATGGACAATGGGATCTCTCGAACAGACCGTGCCGGATCCCGGCGCTCTACTTTTTCTCTTGTGACGTGCCGAATCCTGGAAGGTGAGGTGGTTTTGCAGCGGCGCTGCAGCACTTGCCGCGGCTCTTTCCGGTCCATCAGCTGCTTTCAGAGTGGCATGGCGTGAGCTGCTACGGAATTCCTATGCCTCTGAAGTTCAATTTGATGTGCTGGTATGAGAAGAGAAGATTGAATAGCAATAGCTCGCGTCAATATTAAAGAGTGTCGGCTGGATGGGAAATGATAGAACGGCATATAATGCATGGTACCCACTGGATTCTTGAAACAGGAGAATACAATGCAGCAATGACTGAAGTTCAAATTGCACGAAGATCCTGGAACTAAGTCCATTGTGGGTGCTCTGGGAATGCCAGTTCCCCTGACCAGGAATTTCCTCACTACCCCTCATCTAGAAGTTGTCGGTCATTCACGTTGTCTTCACAATCAGTTTTAATCGTGTGGCGACGCGTTATAGGCAACTCATTCCGGCGAGGGGACTACGTGTTGTCTCTCCATTATGTCTCACCCATTCAACCTCTCCGCGGTTCCTGACTCTCATGTGTCCATCTGCGCGTCTCAACCATCTGGCCTCTACCCGCGCGTACTGATTCAAGTGGTATCTGACCCATTATATCTGCCGCGGAGTTTCACCCCGTGACCTCTGCAATATCTGATCCTGAGACCCCTCTCTGTGTCGTCGCCTGCGAGCTGTCTCTGCAGAATGTGATCCCGATCTCAGCAGTGCTCAACGGTGACCACGTGACCACTCGCTCCGCAGATGTCGGACGGCGAATCTTCCCTGGATGAGGACGCCGACGAGCCGAGCGCCAAGAGCCCGAGTTACCAGATGCGGTGCCAGGCGTGCGACAAGACGTTCGCGCGGGAGTGCGAGTTCTCGCTTCACCTGCGCGTGCACCACCAGCACGAGGTGGACGCCGAGGGGCGGCTGCTGTGCTCGGTGTGCAATGAGCCGTTCGACGCGCCGCGCGACCTGGCCCGCCACATGATGGTGCACAACGGCTACCCGCCCTACGGTTGCCGCCAGTGCAAGAGGCGCTTCGTCACCAGCAAGGCGCTGCAGTGGCACACCAGCAAGGTGCGCTGCCGCCAGCAGCGGCAGCAGCAGCGGCAGCAGCAGCGGCAGCGGCAGCAACAGCGGCCGCCGAAGCGGTCCGTTTCGCCGGACGGCGCCAACGGCGCCGACGGCGCGCTGGCGGCGGCCAGCGACGCGCCGGCCGAGCCACCGCTCACGTGCCACACGTGCGGCCACCAGGTGCCCTCGCTCGTCCAGCTGATCGAGCACAACTTTCGCGAGCACGAATCGGAGGCGGAGCCGGCAGCTTCGCCGCCGGCCGGCGAGGCGGCCGGCACGGCTCGCGAGGCGGCCGATACGGCCGACCAGGCATCGGGCACTGCGTCGTCGCCGCCGGCGGCCGACGAGCTGCACTGCGGGCAGTGTCGCTTCACCTCCCGCGACGCGGAGGAGCTGCGCCAGCACGAGGCGCGTCACCGCTGCGACAGCTGGATGGAGCCCGTTCGCTACCCGGGCCCCAACGGCCTGGTGGTGCCGCAGCCGCCCGAGCCGCGCGCGCGACTGTCGCCCGTGGCGGCCGGCCCGAGCGGCTCGCGCGGGCCGCCGGACGAGGCGGCCAGCACAGCCCGGCCGAAGGCATCGGCGCGCAAGACCGTCGCATCGACCTCCCGCAGGAGGGCGTCGCTCGACGCGTCGGCGTCGGCCGACGAGGTGGCCGACGAGTCGGCCGAGGCGGACCCGGCCGCCGAGCGCATCCTCGCCATGAAGGCCAGGGGCGAGTTCCCGTGCCGGCTGTGCGACCAGGTGTTCCGCAACCTGCGCGCCATGAAGGGCCACAATCGCGAGCACATGACCGCCGCGCCGTACGCCTGCAACGTGTGCGTGTACTCTTGCGGCGACAAGTCGACGCTCAGCCGCCACATGAAGGCGCACAACGGCGAGCGGCCGTACGAGTGCCGCATCTGCAAGTACGCCTTCACCACCAAGGCCAACTGCGAACGCCACCTCAAGAACCTACACCAGCTGCAGCTGCGCGAGGAGCTGAACGAGAACATCGGGCTGAGAGCGCCGGCGGACCCTGGCGCCCTGTCGCCGCCGAAGGTCGCGACGTCGCAGCCGCCGCAGCCGCCGCTGTGCGCCACGCTGTCGCCGGGCCAGCTGGCCGAGATCACCTGCTGCGTCTGCAACGCCGCCTTCAGCGACCACTCGCAGGCCACCCTGCACGTGCGCAAGCTGCACCCGGCCAAGGAGCCGAGCCTGGTGCTGGTGGTGCGCGCGCGACTGTCGCAGGACGGCGCCGGCGCAGACCTCAGCTCCGTGGCGACGCTGTTCGACCAGAGCAATCGACTGGCGGCGCAGTTCCCGATACCTCCGTCGCTGCTGCCGCTGCCGCCGCTGTCGTTGTCGCTGCCGCCGTCGCTGCTGTCGCTGCCGCCAGCGAGCCTGGCCAACTCGCCGCCGCTGTCGTTGCCGCTGGCGGCGCGGCCCTTCCAGGCGATGGCGACGTCCTCGTCGCCGTCCACGTCCACGGCGGCCAGCCCGTCGTCGACCGCCGACGACCACCTGCCGCTGGACCTCAGCAAGCGGCAGCTGCCGGCGCCGACCGACGTGCCGCTGACCAAGCGGCCACGCGCCTCGGCGCCGGACGAGCCCGATGGCAAGGTGAGCCCGCCGGCTGGCCTGCTGCCGCCTTTCATGTTCGGCATGCCGTACCCGGCGGCCGCCATGTCGATGTCGATGCTGGTGATGCCGAACGTGCTGTCGTACGCCGCCGTCGAGGACAGCTGGCGCAGCTCGCAGCTGTCGCGCGAGATTGCGCGCGGCATCCACCTGGGCTCTGGCGGCGGCATCCTGGACGCGCAGCAGCGCATGCAGGCGCTGCAGTCGGCCCTCTCTCTGGCGGCCCGGGCGCGCATGGAAAATGCCAATGAGGGCAGGTACGCTGACGGGCCGGCGCTGCGCCGCTCGCTGGAGGCGACGACCGGCGGGGCGGGCGGGGCGGGCGGGGCGGGCGGGGCGGGCGGGGCGGGCAGGGCGGGCGGGGCGGGCAGGGCGGGCGGGTCGTCGGCCGGCCAGCCGTCGCCGGACCACCGGGCCGTGCGCACCAAGCCCAAGCAGCGGCGCTACCGCACGCAGCGGCCCTTCACGTGCATACACTGTAACTCCCGCTTCACTCTCAGCACCAACATGGACCGGCACGTGAAGAACCACCACCCGAAGATGTGGGAGCGCAAGTCGCGCAACGGCCGCCGCCCGGCGGCGAGAGCGCAAGTCGAAGCGGCGGCGCCGATGCCGGCGGCCGCCTGCTCGGCCTCCCACAGTCCGGCCGCCGGACCGTCGGAGCCGACGGCCGCCGCCGCTTCGGCCGCCGCCAGCGACGATGACAGCCGGCTGGTGATCGACGAGACGGCGCCGGCGCGGCGCGACGAGGACCTGGTCAGCGTGTCGCGTCTCGTCGACTCGGCGCAGGCGCAGACCATCCAGCAGTACTTCCGCAGCGAAGACGAAGCGTCGGAAGCGCCCGAGCCCGAGCGCGAGCGCGTCGAGCTGGCCGCGCGCGCCGAGAGCGTCGGCGACGCCGACGACGACCCGCTGGCGGACCGCGCCGAGAAGCGGCGCAGCGCCTACTCGAGCGCGCCCAACAAGATCCCGTGCCGCTTCTGCAAGCGCGAGTTTCCGTGGAGCAGCTCGCTGCGCCGGCACGAGCTGACGCACAGCGGCGAGAAGCCCTACCACTGCCCACACTGCCCCATCAACTTCACCACCAAGAGCAACTGCGAGCGCCACCTGATCCGCAAGCACAGTGGCGGCGCCGCCGACGACAGCTACACGATGCGCAACGTGCCCGAACGGCCCTTCAAGTGCGCGCTCTGCCCCAGCTCGACCTTCTCCACGCAGGACAACCTGGCGCGCCACCACGAGCAGAAGCACGCGCCCGGCGCCACGGCCACACTGCACCAGTACTGGTGCCACCTGTGCGAGCAGCACTTCTTCGAGCTGGAGACGGTGAAGGACCACATGGAGGCCGAGCACGAGCAGGCATGGGCCGAGCTGGAGCGCCGTAACAGCGTCTGGGTGTCTCGCAGATCGCTGAAGAGGACCAGGGCCAGGAGAAGGTGAGGCTCGTGTGCTTGCGTCAGTGAGTGAGTGAGTTTGATGTGAGTTTGTGTGAGTCTGATCATGCTTGGAGCTTGACCATGCCGCACTCGTGTTTGATTCGAATCCCCGTCCTGTTCTTCCCGGCTCAGCGCACGGGTTACCCTTCTTGTGGGCCTACTGAAGCTGATTTCACTTTGAGCTTAATAACTGAACAGCTGCTATTAACGCCGGTGACCGAATACGAGCTGGGCGGAAAACCCTACCCTTAGACCGGGCAAGGCCCCACGACAAGAAAAACCAAAGTTTCGGGTCAGTCCTATTTCCGAGTTCGGCGGCTGTACTCTGTGTTCTGGCCTCTGGAGGTCACGTCCTCTCTACAAAACATAGTATTGATTATCTTGTGGCGATCTTTCCGCACTTAATCCCGTTGAACTAAGAGAGATTCTGGTTCAATTCCATTCTAGCACTGTTGCAGCAGAAGCAGCTGTTGAGGCTCGCTATTGTTCACCGACGACTGATCTCCTCGGATCCTTTCATTGACCTGACCCGAAACCGGTTGCTCTGGCAAATAGTGGTTCCACGAACTCGACTGTGGTCGGCCAACTCGATGCCGCCTTCGCTCTGACGAGATGCCGACGGTCCAGTGCGCTCGGTCCGCACTTCAAAGCGGCGCCGGCCGCGAGAGGCGGCGGATGCGGATATCGCGTGCCGTCTACGGAGAGCGGCTCTTGCAAGGCGCGAAATCGTGTGGATAATCTCCAATTGCGTATCGGCACTCGGCCCCACGTGCAAGCTCGCCTCGCCACAATGGCCGGAGCCGGACACAGAGCCCAGTGCCGGGCAGAGAGCTGATAACGCGCCGGATGGCGAGGATAGGGTGGGCTCTTGTCGCTGTCTGGGCCACCAGGTAAACTTACAACAGGGCAAACTCCGTCGAATTTTCCGACCGGAGTCGCGAACGAGCTCACTCGTAGCTCGCGATCGCGAACAAGAGTCCTGTCGGATCTCTTGTTGTGACGTCATTATAATCGCGTCACGTCACAAGTTGCACTCCAGTTCTGGTATCTTGGGGGCGGGAGGGGGAGGGACCTCCGGTGCCTTGATGAGACGGAAATTGTAAAGCTCGTCGATGCTATTCAAAGTACTCTGATTCATATCATGTGTAGTGCACAGCAAGTGGATGGTGGATGAGTTCTTTCATTAACTTAGATCATCTCTGATGAGCGTGGGGAGCGTAGGGCGAACTGAATTTGTCTAACCAAGCGCCTTCTGGGAACCAATGTCATGACAAACTTGTCAGCAGATGCGGTGTCCATCTGCCAACATCGTCGTTTGCCCTTCATCATTTCACCGGTAAACAGTTTTAAAGCACGACAAATCTTTAGTGCACCATATTTTTTATTGTGCAAAAATAGTCGCTTGCCACCACCCCGCTGTTAAACCTACCGTGCACTTCCAAAGGCATGGTATATTTCCGAAAGACGGGCCAAAATTCCGTTTCGGAACATCCAATCTGCACACGTGGAAGCTTATCGGCCCCCTAAAAATAATATCCAGATCAGCCACTGGTTATCGCCGCTTTCGTCCGTCATGCTCGCCGTGCATCAGTTGCGGGGTCAAATGTGACTGGCTTCTGACAGCCCCAGCGGCCACGCCTGTCTCCCGGTGCACCGCCCCGCGAGGTATGCGCATACTCGCCGTCCAGCCGTGCACTGTCCGTGCACGCTGCATCCTCGCCCGCGCGCGCGCGCGGGCGGGCGGTGCCCTTTGGGATCGCGGCGATCTCCCATCCGCCTCGGCATTCGCGCGGGTTCACCGCGGCCCGAGAGGCTTTCTCGATCTCTAAGCCATCGGCCCCTTCAGCTACCCGACATCGGCGTGCAGCCGAGTCGAATGCCAAGGGTTGAGCCGCACGATGCCCCGTGGGTCGGCCGCGCCAAATCCCGCGAGGTCAGCCGCGCCGCCAAATCCCGAGAGGTCAGCCACACCGCGTCGCCGACGTTCGGCCGCCGTGATCTGGCGGAGGCTGCGAGGTCGCTCCTCCCCGACGCCGGCCCCCGGAACGAGTTGTCATCCCGCCGACGGACCTGTTCTCCGCTGTCGCCGGCCGCCGGCCGGCCGGCCTTCCGCCGCGCGGCGAAGCGACAAGGCAAAATGACATACAGGTCAACAGCCTGCCGACTCGTATCGGCTGGAAATCCTGCAGCGCCGGCTGTGTGCGCGCGCTCGCGTCCGACTGGTTATCCGGCTTCTGCGGCCGGCCCGGGCGGCGGCAGATGAGAACACGTGGGCTGACGCCGCGGCCCGACCATCGCCGCGCGTGCCTGCACGTGGCCGGCCAGCGAGCCGCGGCCGGCCTGGCTGTATTGTGTTCTGGTCACTTCCGCGTGAATTTCTAAGCTCTTTAGAGGGCAACACCGGGAGGGCAACACCGGGAGGGCACTTACGCCCTCCCGATGTTGGCTTGGCTACCCCAATGCATGCCTTCGTGCATTGTTGTGCCTTCCCATTAATTTTCAGACATCTACACCCATGATGCATACAATTGAGGACAAATGCGTCAAATAAACATAGCTATGATGCACTGGTGAGTGAGATGGTTCAGTTTTATGGTGTATTGGTTTTGGCGCGACTTTGTGACCGCCACCGACTGACTGATACGAGGGGTGTTCAAAAAGTTCGCGGCCCGACCATGAAGGAGCTGGAATTTCGCCATGCAACGCAGTGTGACCAGTGGTGTGTTATTGAGATGTCCACTGACGCAACCACTAACCAATCGGTCCTGTGTTTGTTTCAGGCTGTTAGTTGTAGCATAGTTTGCTATTCTTGTCGAAGATGAACGACGTCCAGCAGAGAGCAGTGATTCGATTCATGGTATTGCAGAAGAAGGTACCAAAGGCTATCCATGAAGAGTTGGTGGCAACACTGGGGGAAGATTCTCTTTCCTACAGCAGCGTAAAAAAGTGGGCAGCTCTCTTCAAGGCTGGTCGACAGAGCATTGAAGATGATCCCCGCAGTGGTCGTCCATCAACAGCAGTGACTGAAGAAAATGTGGAAGCTGTGGAGAATCTGGTGATGAATGACAGACGTGTGTCGGTCCGAAACATCGCAGCAGAAACGCAGATGTCTGTCGGATCCGTCGAAACCATTCTCCATGAGCATCTCAACATGTTCAAGGTCTCTGCAAGATGGGTCCCCCGTTTGCTGACTCCCGAGCAAAAACAAGTTCGCAAGGAGACGTCACGCGAAGTTTTGGACCTTTAACGAGGATCCAGAATATTTCCTGACACGACTTGTGACCCAGGACGAGACGTGGGTGCCACATTTCGACCCTGAGAGCAAGGCCGAGTCGCGCCAGTGGAAGCACCCTGCGTCGCCGCCACCAAAGAAGTGCAGAGTGGTGAAGTCAGCCGGCAAGGTGATGGTGACGGTGTTCTGGGATGCTGACGGAGTTCTGCTCGTCGACTTCCTGGAGCAGGGGCGCGCCATTAACGGCGAATACTACGCCTCCCTTCTGGAACAGCTGCGAGCGGCAATCGTCGAGAAGAGACGTGGAAAGATGTCAAAAGGTGTGCGCCTGCTCCAGGACAACGCACCGGCGCACAAGAGCAGGGTAGCGATCAACAAAGCGGTGAACTGCGGCTTCGAGTTGTTGCCGCACCCGCCCTATTCTCCGGACCTTGCACCCTCCGACTACCACCTCTTCCCCAACATGAAGAAACAGCTCCGTGGTCGCGTCTTCGCCGACAACGAGGAGACGATGGCAGCTGTCATGAACGTGCTGGACGTGTTCGAAACCCATTTCTTCAAAGAGGGCCTGAAGGTTCTGGCGAAGCGCTGTGAATAATGTGTGCGTCTGAACGGTGATTATGTGGAGAGATAAACATTTTTTATCTATGGAGTCGATCTCGTATCTCTGCTCCTTCATGGTCGGGCCGCGAACTTTTTGAACGCCCCTCGTAGGTGTGTGGACGTGGTCTTCGTTCATGACGTGTGCGTGGTATTGGCACATCCGACTGACTCCGCGTCCTCCGTGTCGGCAGGTGTTCTGCATGGTCTGTCTCAGCGGATTCTCCATCACGGACGAGCTGCGCGACCACATGTCCGGCGAGCACCTGGCGGACGGCGACGGTGGCGCCTCTGGTGGCGGCTGGCGGTGTGACCGGTGCGGCGCCTCGGCCGGCCTGGGGCGGCCCCCGGCGCAGCACCACTGCAGCGCGGCGGCGGCGCCCGCCGGCGAGCCGGACCGCGCCAAGAAGCGCGACAACCTGAACGACATCAGCGCCCGTCTGAGCGCCGCCTCCCAGCTGCGCGCCGCCGGCCGCGGGGGCGAGCCCGGGGACGGGGACGGGGACGGCGGCGCTACCGGCGCCACTGCCGGCGCCGTCCAGGCCGAGCCGGCTGACCTGACCTTGACCGGCCAGGTGAGCCTCGCCAACCAGATCAGCCCGACTGGCCTGACTACAGCCGGCCAGGCCAGCCCCACCGACCTGACTACAGCCGGCCAGGCCAGCCCCACCGACCTGACTACAGCCGGCCAGGCCAGCCCCACCGACCTGACTACAGCCAGCCAGGCCAGCCCCACCGAGCTGATAGTAACCAGCCAGGCCAGCCCCACCGAGCTGATAGTAACCAGCCAGGCCAGCCCCACCGACATGACTACAGCCGGCCAGGCCAGCCCCACCGACCTGACTACAGCCGGCCAGGCCAGCCCCACCGACCTGACTACAGCCGGCCAGGCCAGCCCCACCGACCTGACTACAGCCATCCAGGCCAGCCCCACCGACCTGACCAAAACTAGTCAGGCCAGCTCCAAACCACGTGCCCAAGGCGTAGCCGTTTGAACTGGTGAACCTTCCCCGACCATTTGCGACTTCACACAACTTCACACGACTTGTGACACCGGTCACTTCCAGATGCGATGCGATTCTCTCGAGCGAAGACTCGAGATTGACCCAATTTCTCCTCCATTTCGTGCGTTGCCGAGGTAGCGCTTCGTTTGTAAATAGCTCACTAGTAAATGTGTACAGTGCCGAGCTAACTTGTTGGCCGACAGTCGACTTCGATCACGGGTTGTGTTGTGTGTGTGTGGACTCTGGATTGTTCCGCCGCGTCGAGCTGCTCCCGGTAAATCGAGCAGATGAATACCGTATGTCTGCTCGGGCGTGACATAGAGCACGCCCGGGCAGACTGTTGCGATAGACCGTGGTGCAGTCTGCAGTTATGACGCATTGTAGGGCCACGTGCAGCCGAAACGGCCATTCTGCTCAATCGGCCGGTTCTTTTCGGATGCGAATAGTGGACAGAGCCTTGGGTTTTAATGCCAAGACCACCACCACCCTACCAATCCGATTCAAGGACGGCTCAGTATGTAAAATTTAGGCGTAGACGATGTTTGTGTAAAGGTTGTGCGTTTCTTTCTTGGTTAATCTGTCATGGCCAGAGGCTGCCTTGTGTGTAGTTTAGCATGACCGTTTTAAAAAAACGCGAGAGATCATTGTAATAACCCGCGAGGGACCGTTGTAAAAACTCGCGAGGGACCGTTGTAAAAACCCGCGAGGGACCGTTGTAAAAAAACCGCGAAGGACCGTTCTATAAAACCCGCGAGGGATAGTTGAAAAAACCGCGTGTCCCACGCGGGTTTGTTAAGTTAGAGTTAATTAGTTGAAATTTTAAAAACCCACGCGGGCCACTGAAAAAAAAAATCCGCGACGGACCGTTGCAAAAAACCGCGAGGGCATGTGTACGTGATAAGTTTGTCTGTAAGGATGTCGGCAGCAGCCTTCATATCATTCCAGAACCGTGCGGTGCGGACAGGCCCATGCATTGTACATACGTTGATCTCAGCTATGCATTCCGTCGAGTGGGGGTCTCAAAGAGTAGTACGTACGTCAAGGCGCGGCTGTTGCGCGCCGTTTCGGCGTACCGCGGGGTCACGTGACTGATCCCCGGGGTCGCACCACTGACCCCTGAGGTCACGCCACTAGCCCCGCGGGCCACCGACAGGCGTCCGAGATGTGTTCGGTGCTCGCGATGCACGCGTCTGCCCAGGGGGCGTGTCCTGGCCCCGTGATAATTCCCACGCACTGTCTGTCTCGGCACGTCCGAGCGCGCAGCACGTGCGCGTCTGTCTGTCGGGTCGGGCGACGCGGCGGCGCGTCGCGACGCGTCGGCGGAGTCCGCGGCCTCGTGTCGGCGGAGTCCGCGGCCTCGCGTGCGTCCCTGTGCCAGCACCGCCCCCTCTCAGCATTCCACGGGGCCTTAGGAGCACGCCTCTTTGTACCACGTCACCTCAGTGCCTATGCGGTTTCCGCCCCGAGAGCGAGTGTCGCCGTCGGGACCACGGCCAGTCAGAAGGCCGGGTCGATGGATTCCCTGTGTACCAAAGAGGTGTGTGCGCGCGTGTCGCCACCTGCTGTGCAGACGGGCCTGCAGTGCCGTTATCCGTGTGATTGCGTGTCGGTGTACAGTCGGCACCGCCGTCTGTGCAGGTCAGTTTTGCGTGCAATCGACTCGAGGGACCCGCATCTCGACGCGCGGCCCCACGCACCAGGTGCACGCGTTTCCTTTTGTTGTCGCACAGTATGCATTCCGCACCGTGTGTCCGGCTTCCTCGAGGCCTTTCCGCCGTGCTGTGGGCGAAGTTCGGGAGGCCGTCGCGGTGCCGGCCGCCCGCCGCGTGCGAGTGACCGTAGGCCACACGTCGTGCGATCGCTGCCGCTGATGGCGCGAGGCCAGTCCAAAGGCACGACGTCGGGCCCTGTGCATTATACATGTGCGAGTGAAGAGTGTCTGCGTTGGTTTTCATCGGTAGAAGTGTGTCGGCCGTCGACGCCGCCCGACTGGCTCGGCGTCGGCGGCGGACTCCATTGTTGTTTTTTGCCGTCCGTTGAAATATACGCAGAGCTCACCCGCGCGTTTGGATGGGCGCCGTGTGACCGAAGCAGTCGGTGCGCCCCTGAGCCAAAATGACCGACGAACCGGCGCGTTTGACAGCGGGCGCGTGGCCGAGACGGGGGATTGTGGCGACGCGGAGCGCGGCTGTCCACTGCCAGTGCTGTCTGGTCGGTTGCAGAGACAGCTGGCCAGGAGAATGCGATGTCCGAGTGTGGAGCTTCCCGCTGCACGGCGCGATCGGTAGGACGTTGGGTGTGTCATCCACGGAGCCGAGTTTGCAGCCCGCCAGCACCGCGCTGAAAGTCTGTCCGACGTGTGCGACTCGGCGGACATCTTGGCCAGCCCGTGCACTGCTGAGCAGTGCGGTAGGAAGGGTGAAGAAGTGCTGGTGTGACACGAGGACGGGAGGACACCCAACACATTCGGACTGGGTCTTGTTATCAGAAAGGAACTTCAACAGAGTGGATTAGATGCAGAGGCAGGCAAAGAGAGCCACCCCCACTCCCACCTATTCCACCCCACCCCATTAGCAGCGAAAATACAATAGATGAAGCAAAACACAACTCGGATTTTCACCACGCAAAGCTAAAAAGTGTCGACCGCCAAGCGCGCTTACCGTTGTCCTTCCTGACGGTTTTTTTTGTGTCAGGCTCCTTAGGGAAGTCCTGGTTGCGTCACTGATTATATATATTTTAATCTTCAAAAACAAGCTGGTTGAGTGTGTGTGTGGGGAGGGGCGCTGAATGGACCGGTTGAGCCACAAAGATAACAGCTGGATATTTCAAATCCCGGGGCTGATCTTATTTCCGGTATCCAGGCTCCACGAAGAGGGCTCCCGGTCCGGTCCTCTTTGACTCGCCAGCGAGTAAGGCGACGGCAGGTTTTGCTGGAGTAGATAAATGGATACGGATACGGGAACACGGTCTCGGTTGTGAACAGTCTGTGATGTGAACGGATCCAGCAGCTGGTCCCTGTCGACAGGCGACCTGCCAGTGGCAATTGAAAGCCCAGCGCACTGTCAATCATTTATCATTACTGTGTTCCTTGTAACTATGGGGCCTGACAGGAGCGGATACATTGGGGCACGGGGGGACATGTGCTCTTCCACCATGGAAAGGTGGCGCCCCTCCAGCCATGGAACACATTCGTCCAGGGTGGATACAGTGCACCCCTGACCTCTCCCACACTTCGCTAACAGGATTTATTGCAGGCGAAAACGTCTTTTCGGATGAAAGGACGTCTCTCGGAGGTTAACAGACGCCTGTGCAATGTGTTCTATGCAACCACCGCACCCACCCTACCACCACCTTCCCAGTCTTCCCCATCCATCCACGGTCAACCAATTTTCTGTCGAAGTTTCCTCTCAGAGGAAATGTGCCTCCCTCCGATGACAATTCCTGGATCCGCCTCTGGGCACCAAGTGCATAGGTGATTGCAGTGCTGCTGGTCACACACGATCGCCATGACATACCACAGTCGGCCTCTGACCAGTTGGTGGTGAGCGGCCACCTCGCCCCGCCTGCCCCGGGGCGAAGTGTGACCTGACCCGCGTGGATGTGGCGTGTTTGGACGTCCGTGGGGTGCGACCGGCGACCGGCCGAGTATCAGCCCGAGCAGGCAGCAGTGACAGCAGTGACAGCCTCAGGGCGTGCAGCAGTGACATTCTCAGGGCGTGCAGCAGTGGCAGTCTCAAGGCGTGCAGCAGTGACAGCAGTGACAGCCTCAGGGCGTGCAGCAGTGGCAGTCTCAGGGCGTGCAGCAGTGACAGCCTCAGGGCGTGCAGCAGTGGCAGCCTCAGGGCGTGCAGCAGTGACAGCCCAGGGGGCAGTGCAGCCAGGGCGTGCAGCAGTGACAGCCTCTAGGGCGTGCAGCAGTGACAGTCTCAGGGCGTGCAGCAGTGACAGCCTCAGGGCGTGCAGCAGTGACACCCACATTCGGCGTGCAGCAGTGAAATGAGCGGGCGTGCAGCATTCAGCAGTGACAGCCTCAGGGCGTGCAGCAGTGACAGTCTCAGGGCGTGCAGCAGTGACAGCCTCAGGGCGTGCGCAGCAGTGCGGCAGCAGTGACAGCCTCAGGGCGTGCAGCAGTGGCAGTCTCAGGGCGTGCAGCAGTGACAGCCTCAGGGTGTGCAGCAGTGACAGCCTCAGGGCGTGCAGCAGTGACAGCCTCAGGGTGTGCAGCAGTGACAGCCTCAGGGCGTGCAGCAGTGACAGTCTCAGGGCGTGCAGCAGTGACAGCCTCAGGGCGTGCAGCAGTGACAGCGGCGTCACAGGGCGTGCAGCAGTGGCAGTCTCAGGGCGTGCAGCAGTGACAGTCTCAGGGCGTGCAGCAGTGACAGCCTCAGGGCGTGCAGCAGTGACAGCCTCAGGGCGTGCAGCAGTGACAGTGACAGCCTCAGGGCGTGCAGCAGTGACAGCCTCAGGGCGTGCAGCAGTGACAGTCTCAGGGCGTGCAGCAGTGACAGCCTCAGGGCGTGCAGCAGTGACAGCCTCAGGGCGTGCAGCAGTGACAGCCTCAGGGCGTGCAGCAGTGACAGCCTCAGGGCGTGCAGCAGTGACAGTCTCAGGGCGTGCAGCAGTGACAGTCTCAGGGCGTGCAGTGACAGTCTCAGGGCGTGCAGCAGTGACAGCCTCAGGGCGTGCAGCAGTGACAGCCTCAGGGCGTGCAGCAGTGACAGCCTCAGGGCGTGCAGCAGTGACAGTCTCAGGGCGTGCAGCAGTGACAGTCTCAGGGCGTGCAGCAGTGACAGTCTCAGGGCGTGCAGCAGTGACAGTCTCAGGGCGTGCAGCAGTGACAGCCTCAGGGCGTGCAGCAGTGACAGCCTCAGGGCGTGCAGCAGTGACAGTCTCAGGGCGTGCAGCAGTGACAGCCTCAGGGCGTGCAGCAGTGACAGCCTCAGGGCGTGCAGCAGTGACAGTCTCAGGGCGTGCAGCAGTGACAGTCTCAGGGCGTGCAGCAGTGACAGCCTCAGGGCGTGCAGCAGTGACAGTCTCAGGGCGTGCAGCAGTGACAGTCTCAGGGCGTGCAGCAGTGACAGTCTCAGGGCGTGCAGCAGTGACAGCACACCCTGAAGCGATGCAGTGGGCGGACAGTGTCACACGAATAGTTGTGAGATATTTGTGGGCTTGGGACAATGCAAGGTGCGCTATGCCGGATACCATTCAGCACTCTTTGCGTCTGAGTCAGCGTCTGAAGTCCACCCCAATCCATTTGGGCCCGGCCGTTATCTTCATCTATTCCCACACACATACACACAATACATTTCGGAGATCAACACCCGAGGTTAGAGGCTGTGGTGAATGAGTTGATAGAGTCCAAGAAGAAGCACGTTATATCGCCGAAGCAACATGAACATGCAAGGACCGAGCTCCTGCTACGAATCGAAGACATGATCAAGGTTACCATTGACGGCGTCGCATGAAGGTTGTGGGTAGGAACGGCGGAAGGTTTATCGAGTTGGGGGGGGCTAGGATGTTCTAGCTGGCAGTGTTGCCAAAGGATACTGTTGTGAATCCCAACCGAAGCAAATATTACTGGGGACATTTTGTGCATCATATAACCGCCGTAGGAATCTATAGAACGTGACTTGATTTTCAGAATTTTAAAAGCACGAGTTCCTCAATAACAATCTGCTGAAATCAATCTAGCTTCAATGAAGCAAGCTTCAATATCCAATTCAATTCAATTCAGTCTAGCTTCAATATACAAACGTTTATCAGTAGGAAGACACACTGGTTTCGAATGGCATCTTTCTTGATCATCGTAGTAGGTAGATGGTGGGGCTTCCTACAAATGTTCGAGGTACATATGGAAAGCTTTCACGTCTTTCCACGCACTCCAGTGCAGGCATACTATGTGTCGAAGGCATAATGTGGTGAAAACCACCAGCAAGGGGATGCTTGGCCAACCACATTAACTACTAGCGAGGCAAAAGCAGACGAAGTCAAGTCCCGGGCAGGGAAAATATTAGAATGCGAAGCCCAGTCCGCGGCTGCCGTCGGGTTTCGGCGCCAAGTGGCTGACGCTGTCCGAGTTGCTGCGGCACGCGCAGAAGCAAGCGCTGCAGCAAGCGCTTGCCGAGGCGTGCCGGCTGTGTCTCCTGACGCTGACCATGCGGCTGACAACGTTGCCAGGGGAGAGGTCGGTCTCCGCCCTGAAGCGAGTGAAAACGCGCCTGAGGTCTTCGACCGGCCAAGAGTGGCGGAGCGACCTGGCGCAGCCGACTGGCGCAGCCGACTGGCGCAGCCGGCTGGCGCAACTCGTGGAGCTGCGGTTCGAGGCTCTTCGCCTCGTCGACTTGACTCTCGAGGACGTGCGGAAGGGGGTTGTATGCGGCCGCGTGATCGACAAGCTCGACCACATCGAAAACCGAAACACCAGTCCGTTCTCGCGCTGAGTGGATCCGTTGAGCGACTGTTATTGCGGTTCCGCCGAAGCCTCGCTGGGTGAGTCAGTCCTGTTGTAATCCACGCACATTATTCGTAAAGGTGAAATGCTGCCTGCTTGATTATGTTTGCGTTTGATTTTGCGGTCAAGCGTGTCGAGTCCGCAGGCTGGAATGCGATTTTGTATGCGACATTCGTGTATGGTTGATGTAGATGATGTTTGTGACAAATGCCGCTGTGGATGGCTTGTTCCGCGCAGTAATAATTTCGAAATGTGTTGCTTCAGTGTTCATGTGATCCTCCACGCATCCAGATATCCACGACCTGAATGGTTCTTTCCTCACACTTGCCGTTTAGCGCAAGGGGCTCACTCATTGTTTGATTATCTTACCGTGTGGTGCATCGGCGCAGTGGCGCAGCCAGGGTTTTCTTAAGGGGGCCGATCCCCCACACAAAACAAATGTCGTGAAGGAGTGAGTGGTAAAATTGAGTGGTGAAAGAGTGAGCCTTTGAGTGGTGAAAATCTCTATCTTTCCTGTCATCCAATCTGTTTTTGGTTGTCAAGGGAGGACGGTCACCTTGGCTGCCCCTCACATGAGTTGGCCTTCTCCAAAGCTTGCCTTCATGCGAATTGTTCGCTGGAACGGATAGCACGATTGTGGCACGCTATTTTACTTTTGTTCGCCCCTACCCCTTACGAAAATCTTGGCTGCGCCACCGCCACCACCCCCCTATTCAAAGTCCGCGGTGCCGCCGATGTGCGTGGGTTTCCAGTCACCTGGGACTTTAGCAGCTCGAAATGAGTGTCATTTAGGATTAGATAGTTATTCAGCTGGCTGCTTCCAACATGAACTATGTAGATCTACCCATTGTTAGTTTGCAATCGTTAGTCTTGAGTCAGTGATTCAGGATGACACTGAATTCATCTGTAAATCCGCTATCAGCCGTCAAAGTTTCCCCGGACCTAACATTTGGTGGCCCTCACTACTGTACAATCGACCATGCTTTCAGCACATTTCATCAAATCTAAAATAATCAACTTGAGGAAGTGTATATTTGCCATCAGTTTTGCGTGCACCGTGTATGAAGTAACCCTCACCCATGTCTTGTTGAAAGGGATTTGCACTGTCATAAAATGAAATGCGTATGACTATTTGAACGCTGATCATGCATTGATAACAAATACGCAAATTGCATGTACTTCTCTGAAGAGTTTTTGACCGCACTATTACTAAATTTTACAGTCGTTTTAAGTCCAACTGTTTGTACTTGCTGCTTTAGCTATAGCTAGACGGTGGTATTTCTTGGTATTAATCAGCTCCTGAAATCCTAGATTACAATATTCAGTAGATAACTGCCTTGTACCGCTTACTATGAGTACAATAATACCAAAGGCCCTGATGCTCCTTGAATGTCCATTACGTCTGCTTTATGTAGAATGTCTGCGTGAAACCGTCCGTAGCGACATGCTGGCCGAGTATTCACGGACCGGGACCCAGTCTACGGAGACGATGTCTGATCAAATATCTGCGTGGAACTTGAGACAGTTAATGTGTGCCATATGCGCCAGGTGCGCTAGGCCAGCCACCCATGAAGGTTCTCAGAAGTGAATGCGCTGTTGAACATGAGCATGGCGGAGGTGATTTGAACAGATGCTTGCTTGAACAGATGGGTGGATTACGACGCGCTTCATGCACGATCACGGCCAATGGCGCTGATTTGAACAGATGTATGACTGACGAAAATGTCTAGATTTTTAATGACGCAAATAGTTGATGGGTCCAGTTGTCGAAGAGTGAACCTCGAAAATGACGTTGCAAACTTCAGACCGTCGTTTCATGTTGTCATTTATTACACTTTTTATTTGCAGGAACTAAGTAAACAGGTGATTGCAATGCCGGCTCCGGCCACTCTCAGTCACCAGCATGTAGGTGCCGGTTTCAACCCAAGCGAAATGGAACATCCTATGCTATTTGGCACGACAATGCTATCCCAGCCTGCGTTGGTGTTTCAAGCACCACCCTGCCTGTTTGGCTCCTGCGCACCTGCTTCTAAGGACACATTATCTAACGGTAGCCGAACAAGCAGCAGGTCCAAACGTCCTGTTCCACCCAATGGCCGGTCCAGAAAGCTGGTTTTGAATCTGTTTGGGGGATTTGTGTTTTCTCCGACTTGACTTCGAAAAAGTCTTCAGATTTGAAAAGCCAAAATTTCATGGTTGGTATCAGCCAATTTTTTAAATAAAAAAATGTTCTTAAATGTCGAGAATGGAACCTTAGTGCAAACGTCTTCCAAAAAAATGTGCCTTTTTCGCGGTGGGCGCGGGGACCATGCCCGTCTCCCGCATCCGCCAGTGGTTCCATGTGACACACTTGGCGACGTCGGGACACCACCAGCGTCCCATTGCATGGTGCGTGAGTCCGTCACATTGCAGAGGGCATGAGTCCATCCTATTGCAGAGTAGTCCGTCCCATTGGAGAGTGCGTGATTCCGTCCCATTGTAGAGTGAGTGAGTCCGTCCTATTGTAGAGTGCGTGAGTCCGTCCTATTGCAGATTAATCCGTCCTATTGTAGTGTAGTGAGCGAGCCATCCTATTGTAGAGTAGTCCTTTCCATGGTAGAGTGCGTTAGTCCGTCCTATTGCAGAGCAGTCCGTCCCATTGTAGAGTGGGAGTTGTGCTCGCTATGTCTGCATGGGCTTTTGACGCCGTCTGAAGTATGCAATGGCGTCGTCAGTTGCATCGCCGAGAGCGCCAACAGCACGGATCATTATTTGTGAAGAGTGTTATTCCCGGAAACGCGCACCTTCGTCAATCACACTGTGCGCCATGAGCAGGGGCGCAGTCAGGATTTTCCTAAGGGAGGCCCGACCGAAAAGAACTTCAAGTATGAGAAAAAGCGCTCGGGGCTCGAATTGCGCGTTTTTTTCTCGTTTTTGCGTTGTGATTACCACAATATTTCTCGTTTCATCTAGTGTATTTTCGGTTGCTGAGGGAAGGGGGACGGATCTTCCCTTTGCTGCACCTCTGGCCATCAGTACATAGACATCAGCACATCGATTGGTTGGTACGACGTATTCGCTACCCATGCCCATACCCATAATTTCCTCCCAGCCGTTCATAAGCATTGAAGCATAAACACTAGTCCCGTGTAGTTCTATAATGATATTACGATACTTACCTTTCGGAAGAAGTGGTCTGAAATTACCACGAGCGCCACTTTGTGAACTTGATTTTGAGAGTCAAATGACCGTTTTGATGGCCAACATTTCTTCGAAGCCCTTTTTGCGTGGTGTAAGCACATGGGCTCAATGGTTAAGTTTGGTCTCGTTGGAGATGGTGGAGATGACCTATAGAAAGGAGCAGTGCCCCCATCCCCTTGGATGTGTCGTAGAAGAGACAAACAGACAAATGCCGACAATCATCGGCTAATCTGACTTAGCTTATTCGGTTCTAATATCTATTTTTGAACATACAAATCTAAGCTGGCCGGGATAACACTTTAGATGATGTAGTGCATCACCGTCACTAAAAGATCAGACTTGCCAATCAGGCGCGCACCCAGGATTTTTACATGGGGGCGGACCGAAAAGGGCACTTGACCGGGTCCAAAAGGGCACTTTGCTGCCCGGGGCATACTGAAAGGTTTGTTGACCGGGGGGAGCGTGAAATTTGTTTTGGTCAAAAGGGCAGTTTTGGGCCCAAAGGGCACCTTTGGCACAGGCGGGGCATATAAGGCAGGTGATTTTTTGGCTAAATTTGGGACATTCCGGCCAAGAGGGCACTTTCCGGTCAAAAGGGCATTTTGGTCTCATGGGGGGAGGGGGTCCTGGCCCCCCCTCCGGTGCGCCTATGTTGCCAATAGTATGTTTTGCAAGTTGAAATGCATTGGATCCTAGCTTATTTTACCATTTATTTCCGAATGGATTGTTCTCCATCCAATGAATGTGAGTAAGCGATTCACCGCATTGTTAATGGTTTTCAGGCTGCATTCCTAGATCGGCAAGCAAACAGTAGTCCAGTGGTAACATGTCAGAGAGGACATGCAAACGGCCATATTTTTTAGGCAGAGCCACCTTGCATTCCCATGTTAATATTCCCATGTGCCCATGTTAATGTTCCCATGTTAATGTTATGTGTTCCGACTGGAAAATGACATCAGTACTCTTACTTGCCGCTCTCTCTCTCTGTTTTTCCCGTTTACTCATAAGAGCCCTCGATATGCGGATGTAGAGACATGGCTTTGTCATTTAATTTTGTTTGTTGTCCAGCGTCCCTGCCAGTGCATTGGCAGGGGAGGGTGTGTCAGGAGTAAAGACGCTGAAGGGCTATATATCAACTTTTCCCTACGAAGGCTATCGCGGCAGAAACGGCTTGAGATACTGGGTGGGTACATTGTCTGACTCTCTGGTTAGGAGGGTCGGACCAAGTAACATTAGGAGACTCTCCTAATGTTACTGGGGTCATTTTCTCTGTCCAGTCTGAACATTTTTATGCCTGGCTCCCGCCTACGGCTTGGTGAGAAACTTTCAGCCTTGGGGTAAGGTAAATGGGGAGCATCACACTTCAAAGGCTCACCCGCTATCGACGTCAACTGCACTAAATATTATGTCAGTCTGTGCATTGCATCGACCTCCCTCTCTTTCGGAATGATTGCAATGACGTTCCCTGCAGCCGTTTGCAGATTGTTACTTTCCGTCATGTGCACCCATCTCAGCATTCCCCAACTCCGATGGAAGTGGGAATGTACGGCGTAGACCGTCAAAAATCTTATCGACGATTTAACCTCGCTCGCGATCGAACCCTGCTCCGGCTGGTCGCACCGCACGTCGGGTCGCCGTCAGCGCCCCTGGCGGCTGCGCCGGTCACTCGTAGTCCGTCTCGTCGCCGCCGGGCGTCGACACCTCCGTCAGGATCTCGACCACCAGGCGCGAGAAGCGCTCGGCGTCCGCGTCGGCCACGCGGCCGCGCACGTAGTTGAGGTCGTAGCACAGCGCGCCGGCCACCGTCTGGAAGCAGTGGCTGCCGAACGAGTCGGCCAGCGCCGGGCGCGCCTTCACGGCCCGGTGCAGCGCGACGGCGCGCACGGCGCCCCGGCGCGGCAGCAGCCGGTCCAGCGAGCTGACGTTGTTGATGCTGTAGAGACAGCCGGCGGCGTGGCTGCCGGCGCCCGGCCAGCCGGCGGCGCGCATGCGCGCCAGCGGCTCGCGCGCGTTCAGCTTGCGGCGCAGCTCGCGGCCGAGGGCCTCGGCGACGCTCCAGAACTCGCACACGTCGGCGTGCTCGATGCGCACGTCGAGCGCCACGCCGGCCACCGCCGACAGGTGCATGGCGTCGCCGGCGGGCAGGTAGCGGCGCGCGTCCACCAGCCAGAGCGTCGGCAGGCTGGCGGACGCGTCGCTGCCGGCGCCGGACATGCGCGCGCCGGCGAACGAGACGGCCGCCGAGAGCGCCGCGTTCAGCGACACGCCGTTCGCGCGGCACAGCGCGCGCAGGCGCGCCAGCTCGCCGGCGGCCACCGACGCGGCGACCGTGGCCGTCGAGTAGGCGGCCGCCGGCTGGCCGCCGTCGTACGGCCGCACGTACCTGTCGAGCAGCTTGTGCTTGCCGCCGCCGTCGACCAGCCGCGCCAGCAGGCCGCCGACGGTCGTCCAGAGCAGCGACCAGCCCCAGCCGGGCGCCTGGTCGCGCAGCAGCTGCTCGACGCTCGGGCAGATCGGCGTCGGCTCGGCGACGTCGACGGCGACGCCGCGCGCGGTGCGGTCCAGGTGCTGCAGCAGGCGGCCGCAGAGCGCCGCGTTGCTCACGCCATCTGTTATCGTGTGGCACAACGACAGGTACAGGACGGCGCGGTGCGATGGCGCGGCGGGCGGCGCGACGTTCACCGGGTCGTGCAGGAGGCAGGCGGTCCACAGCGGTCCGACTCCCGGGTCGATCTTCTGCTCCCGGAGCAAACGCTGGTGGTGTTGCAGCCAGTCGCCGCCGGGCGGCAGCACTGTCAGCTGTACGCTCGGGCAGGGCCCAGCCACCAGGTGTAAAACGTTGTCGATGGACTCAACGCGAGTTCGCAGCATCGGGATCTCTCTGCAACGGACGGAAGACGGAGTTCAGCGGGGTGCGACGGATGCTGGCGAAGCTCATGATTGACAGGCACTGGGCATAGATCATTACATATATTTGCATAGCTTGTTTTTCAAAACAATTCATAGTCATACGAGGTGTAATAGAAAGGTCATACAAGATGAACGTCTCTGAGTATGATCCAGCATAGTTTAATGGCTCCGGAGATAACTTTGGGAGAGAAAGGTACCCGTTCTGTGTCAAATAGTCAATTACTCTGAGGCACCAGGCCAATACCAGCAAGTCATCAAGCGCTGTTTGCGATAAACTTCGCATGTGGAGAGCCTAAGTTACATAGAATCAGCTGCTTTTTTCATGGATGGAGAATCAAAAAGTTGGTGGGGCGGTCTGCTAAACTAGTAGAGCTGGAATGCTCACATTTGAAGAAGGCATCTAAAAACAAAACGGAAATATGTGTAGCGTTCGCAACCCCACAGCAACACTTTTTTCTTGCATTTGGATAACACCACTTTCTTCTTGACTGTATATATATATATATATATATATGTGTGTGTGTGTGTGTGTGTGTGTGTGTATATATATATATATGTATATAACATCACGCTCTCGATACATTTATACAAAATCACGTTCTCCATGCAATTTATATAACACTACGTCGTCCATGCATTTATATAACACCACGTGCGTCGATGGTCACGACAAGACAATAGTCTCGACAACGCCAGAGACGACGTACTGTACACAGGGGCGAATCCACTGTAGTCTCGACGTCAGGCAGAGACGACGTACTGTACACAGGGGCGAATCCACTGTAGTCTCGACCTCAAGCACGATGGGTGTGGAATCACATTGACGAATCCAGCAATTATCATGGGAGAGTGCACTCGGCTGGATTCGGGTGGAGCGGGTCTTCGGCTCAATATTTGTTGAGTGGCGAGGGGTGGGTGAGGTGCACTCGAGCATGCTGGAGTAGTGGCCTTGGCTTGACAATCCGTTGAGCGGGTTGGGGTGCGGTGGGGGTGCACTTCAGGCTCCTCAGAGGAGCGCAAGTCTCCCCGATCAGAGGGTGTCACCTTTCCATGGGGGCGGCACATGCCCCCAGTGTCGCCCTGCATCCGCCCCCGATCACACACAATCCTTAACTGGCAGACAACTCACTCAGACCATGACGGACCCCCTACCTCCAGGCATCACACACACACAAATATTTATATAAAGTCCATGTTTATATAATATTTATATAAAATATTTATTTAAAGTGTTTATATTGCTCAAGTATTTATATAAAGTGCAAAGTCGATACCCGAAAGCTACCGAAAAAAGGACAATACGTTGCTGAGCCAACACAAAACACCGCCACTGACTCAAGCGCGCCATGATTGGTCGTGCTCCACTAACACGCCGTGCGATTGGTCACCGCCAGGCAGCCCTGCGACGGGCGGCGTGCGGTGATTGGTCGTGCTCCACTAACACGCCGTGCGATTGGTCACCGCCAGGCAGCCCTGCGACGGGCGGCGTGCGGTGCCATGCTGAATTGGACCGGTTACACCGGCAGGCATGGATCCGCAAACGTAATTGTTTGATGGTTAACAACGCGTATCTCGGTGTAGGTACTCCAGTAAAAAGCATGCGCCATATGTCTGGAGATCCCAGGTGGGTCGTAGGACGGGGCTGGGGTCCAGAGCCCCCTCGTTTGGTATCTTGCCAATGTTAAGTTGTCTTTTTCTTATTAAATCTGAAAGCGTGTCCTGAAAATAAGGGCCTGCACCGCCTGATTTGGTGACAGATCTCCCACCTTGCGACACGCAGTGGCAATGTACAGGGCCTCCTCTAACAACAGTTGACTGTGGATCGCTGCCTTTAACTTCAATGTGGATCAGATTCCAGCCTTCCGAGCGCCGGCCTCCCTAGTAATGTTGTGATGCGACATTACTAGACATTGCCATGCATCACTAGATATTGCTATGTATTACTAGACACTACTAGACATTACTAGAAATGAATAGACATTACCAGATATTACCCGACATTACCAGACATTATTAGACATCACTAAACGTTGCAAGACATTACTTTGACTGGGGGAAGCTGCGGTTATGAAAGGTTTGGAGGGGCATACTCCCACCCAGCTAACATGCTAGAGGATGCTCTGTCACATAAGTTACTAGATTTCCGGTGCAACATAACTTGGAGATTTGTCCGTTGATACATGATCTAACAACATTGGACTTCATAGTGAACACGCTATTCACACCCAGATCTGAACACATTACGAATATCCGGATTGCTCGCATATGTATATATATATATATATATATATATATATATATATATATATATATATATATATAATATGTATGTATATATATGTATATATATATATATATATATATATATATATATATATATATATATATATATATATATAGCCGACCACACGACTCCATCCTTAAAACACCACATAACAATCCACTTACAAAAGGCGAACTCAGACACACACCGAACACGCCCATTCCAGCCACCTCACTCGCTCGGACATGGCTCTCAACACCAATGTCGTAGCCACAGTCCCGGACAGGCGCCGCCCCCCAAAAAATCCTGGAAGCGGTCTTTATCGGGTGAATGACCCATCCATCAACAGCCAGACCAACACACGAGGCACCTTGCCGCTATGTGCTGGCCCACAGATCATCACCAGGCGCCAGGGCGAGTGACAGCGATGACATGGTCATTTGCACCTGGATGACTCTGAGGTCGTATTGCCTGGGGACATGTTCACCTTCCTTCGACAAGCAATCTTTGATGTTATCTATCGCCGTCCCTTGAATATTATGTCTTACTGCCTACTGTAGGAGCATAGTAGATTGTAGTAGATAGTAGATTGAGCCTGTAAACACAGCTATGGGCGCAAAATGACCATGGCAGTCGACGCGCCCCTGAACCCCAATTCATCATCGCATGATGACATTTGTTCTTGCTTTTGCTTTCGCCTTGGCATTGTAATTAATTAAGGTGTGGGTACAGTATGCCATGTATCGCATGTGTATGCATGTGTATATATTTCCTTGTTTCCAAAACTTGTGACCGCAACCGAATTTAGCTAGTCTTGAAAATGGTCGTAGGAGGGTGAAACGCTGAAAGCGTAACGAATATTTTACACAGAGGCTGAGTCAAGGGACCCTAGCAACCCAAAATACACTAGATCAGAAGAAGAAATTTTGAGATCTTAGCCTGCAAAAGCACAAATTTTCGGCGAGCTCCGCGCGCCCGAAACCCCTGCTGCATCACATTTTTTTTCGGTCGGGCCACTTAAGAAAGTTAGCATCGTGTATGAGCAAGCAAGCGATGGAAAACGTATTGTAGAACGGATAGTCTGCAGAAGACAGAACTAAATAACGTTCCGCGATTGTGTTCAATCAGCAATGCGTAGAAAATGATCTGCTTCTAAGCTTCACTAATACATGGATCGTTGCCACACCCCGGGCTGCAGGATCGCTGCCACACGCCGAGCTGTAAGATCGCTGCCACACCCCGGGCTGTAGGATCGTTGCCACACGCCGGGCTGTAGGATCGCTGCCACACGCCGGGCTGTAGGATCACTGCACACGCAGGTGTAGGATCCGCCACGCGGCTGTAGGATCGCTGCCGCACGACGGCTTAGGATCGCTGCCACACGCCGGGCTGTAGGATCGCTGCCACACGCCGGGCTGTAGGATCGCTGCCACACGCCGGGCTGTAGGATCGCTGCCACACGCCGGGCTGTAGGATCGCTGCCACACGCCGGGCTGTAGGATCGCTGCCACACGCCGGGCTGTAGGATCGCTGCCACACGCCGGGCTGTAGGAACGCTGCCGCACGCCGGGCTGTAGGATCGCTGCTGCGGACGTGGTGCAGCGATCCTACAGCCCGGTGTGTGGCAGCGATTCTACAGCCCGGTGTGTGGCAGCGATTCTACAGCCCGGCAACCGGCCGATGCAGCCGGTTGCCGCGGGGGTGACCCGACCTCGCAGAGGTGTGCACAGGGCCGTATAATCCAGTGGTGGGTGAATCGAGGCGGAACGAAAGCGCGTGGCGGATTGAACATTCGTGCTAGCTGTGTAGTGTAGTGCGGATGGCGCTCAACTGTTTAGCGTTGTGTTGTGGTACAGTGAAGAGAAGGGGTGTGGTGTGACGACACTAGTTCGGTACAACACTCCATCTAAAGGTAAGCTACCGATGGAAATTGCTTCATTCATAGCTTGTTATGTATTGTTTCTCAACCCGCTGAATGTGGCTCACCAATGACTGTTCGACATATATTGTTTTCTTGCCCCAACTTCTGGTTGACGAAGACATCACTTCGGCTCCAATTTCAAATTGTAACTCTGATCTTTTAGATAAAATTGAGAGCATCCAGACAGGAAAAATATCGATACATCTTAAGGCCCAGTTCGACGTAATCTATCCCTTCCAAAATAGACACAGGCCGCCAATTATAGAATGACAAAAAACAGATATGGGCGCTACATAACCAGTAGCCGTTGATGCACCCCAAAGCCCAAATAATCAATCAATCAATCAACTCGCTGAATGGGTTAACGACGCATTGCTATAAATATTGTGTTGTAGCGACAGCATACTTCTATCCAGGGGTGTTGCTTTATGTGCTTTTCAGCTGGTAAGTGCCCCCTTAATGTTGGCTTTGCCATCCCAATGATTTCAACTTTTTATATGGAACTTTAATGTGCCGCCAATCCATTTGGGCACGACCATTGCATTCATGTATTGCACCCCCACCCAAATAATTTTTGGAAATGAATGCCCGTACTTACATCAAGTGATGGGTTTTACAGTCAATACTTGTGTTCCTGCAGTACTGTATTCACCCGTCATTGCGAGCACGAGTTTTGCTGCTAACATTTGTTGCATGTACGTATGCATGTGTGCATACATGTATATATATATATATATATATATATATATATATATATATATATATATATATTTTTATATAGTGTCATTCGGATATCTATGCCTATGTATGTATGCATATCTCGTAGGTGTAGGCCAACATCACCCAATGGCACATATTCTTAGTTCAGTGTTCAGTTCAATGGTTCAGTGTACAGAGTGCAACCAAGAAGGGCCCTTGTGGCTCATAGTTGCACTAATCTATTATGTCTTTATGTCTTTATGTCTTCAGCGTTTTTGCCAATACACCACAAAACATGCACAGCTCACATCACAAAAGAAACGCGAAAGAAATATGGAAGTCACTTAGAACTCGAGTCGGTGGCATATGCTAGCCGAATACTTGCGTATGCTTCAAGTGAAACTATCCAAAATTTGAGTACAGCTTACGTTAGGAACAGCACAGCTAGCCAACAAGTTTGGTCTGACGTCTGAGTGTCCCAGTGTGGCTAGTCAAACCATTGCGCGTCAGCGCCTACGGTGCTGACTGGTCATATGTCGTGTTGGCGCACCATTTTGGGGCCATCGGCAGACGACTCTACAACGCTGTTGTGCATTCAATGTGGCCGTTGTAGCAGTGTAGAAGTCCACCACCTTCTCATGGGCGTTTCAGTTGACAGACGTCATGTATTATCTTGAGTATGTCGATGCCCGGTGTTGTGTTGTTCTCATTATTCAGTTATTCGTCTCCTTCGTGTTATGGTAGATAATGAGCTTCGAGTATATATCGCTGGTGGTGTAAATCGCTGGCATAGATTGTTCTCACATCAGCACGTATGTCGCGGATGATATATTCGTCTATTTTGTTCGAGGTGTGCATTTGCTCCAGTAGAAAACGGGGATGGTTTCCTTGGAGTGGTTGTTCACTGGTTCATCTGCAACCTGGCCTCCCATAAGCTTCCTAATGTCATCGTCTACTTGCGCGTCGGAACAACCGTTGTTTATCGATTTTCTTCGGTTTAACATAGGCATGGAACATCTCCCACGCAGAGTAATTCCAGAATGCTGCGGGTGCGACAACTCGTATTCCGCTGTTTGTTTATGACGTTCCGGGCACGTGCTGTCGGCGCCAACAGTAACCAGCGCTCGTCGTCTGCGGCGAACGGTTGTCGTCGGCCTACCGCTTCGGGAGCCCTCAACCAATGCATTCGGAAAGGGAATTTTGTTCTCTGCGCGAAGTTCGTATGCACTCTGTACATGGGTACAGAAGCTGGAAAATCGTTGTTGGGGTCCAGTGCATGGAGGTTATAAGTGCTGTCGATTTGGTTGGTGAGATATGTTGAGCCCCGCCTGATGTTGAGAGGGCGGGAAGTTGGTGGGACCAAGGAGCAGGTGGTGGGAACCAGGGCAGACCCCGACGGAAGTGTGGGGAACTCGCAATAGAAGTGCAGGGAACTCCACTCCTGAGTACGCCTTATTAAGGTTCCCGCACTTACACGAGCAGAATATATGTGTGGGACAAGACGGGGACACGGCCTGTAGGAGCACACGCAGTTGCCCTCGAAGTGTCATCTGGATCATTCCAGGCATGTGAGAATCTCGACGAGACGCGTGTAAATGCAGGATAGGTGCTGTATCGTGCATTTACACGCGTGACCTCATGACCTCAGATGAGGTCATGAGCTCACATCGCACTCATGACCTCATCGCGTGGTGGATGCACAAGTGCTGCATGACCAATGCAGTCGACGCGCCCTAAAGCCCCCAAATGCACAGGCGCTGTACTGAACCGAGTGGGGTTCGTCGCAATCTAATCAGGCAGCTCGACAAATCTAATCGACAATCGCCCCACTGCGCAGGGCGTCTGATTCGCCGGTGGGACGGCGCTCCCGGTCCCACCATTCGCCGCTCTGGGCGTCGCATGGAACGAATGGACCGAAACACGATCATGTCTCTCTGGCCCAAAGTCCGTAGCGCCGCGGATTTTGGTCCGGTCAAATCGGTTGATCGTGACGTCACAGGCGGACAACTCGAGAAATTTCCGGCCGATCGGATACATCCGCCTGCGACGTACAACGCGAACCGAATTCTGTTCGACACAGACAGGGCTCCGCTCCTGCTCGTAGGTAGCAATCCTCAATTATCTGAGAATGCGTGCGGCTATCAATGATCGATAAATACAGCACTGTGGTTTTAGTGGATCGAAACGTTTTTTTTTTTCTCTTCATTTCATTTTCTCGATGAAATGAATCACTTTCAGTGCACATTTTTCCGTGTCAGAATTTTATGGTCAGTTCAGTTATATTTATTAATTGTTTCTTAAAAGACCAAAGGTGTTGATTTGAGGGACGTTTCGGAAGTGAACGAAATTGAATTGCCGGCTGAGCGCACCACAATACTATTTTGATGATATTTTTGCAGCAATGGTTTCTGCAAGCTGAACGCTCGAGCTCAGATTCAACCAACTCCACTGGCCTACTCCCAGCGCCAGTTTCAAGAAACTTTTATCATGGGCGCAGGTACGGTTTAAAAGTGGGACGGCCAAATTGGTTCAATAGTTCCAATTTATGGAAGATGCGCAGTGCCCACGGTACCACAAATTTCTACGTGCCCGTGTTTCGACCGTCTTTTTTTAAAGTGGCGTGCATTTTTGTTGCATCATTTTAGACGGATATCAATTCGGAAATTTGGGATTTTGTGTCTGCATAAATTGATGTGACCAAGACCCCGAGCCGGTTCCTCTCCAAGAAAAAGCAGGAAATGATCGTCACTGAGGAAAACTCTGTTCAGTAAGTCGCGCAAGCAAGAGGTAGGGGGGAGTTTTCATGTTCAAAGGCACTTCTCAGTTGATTCTTTTCAAACGGACTGCTTTATTCCCCTAAAAATTTAGTGCAAATACATGATAAAGCTTAGCATCCTAACGTACTGTACCACTAAAAGTAATGAAATCAACTTATCTATTCGTTGATTGAGTGCAATGTTTAAAGTCCACGAGTTTATGTATTTAGTCGTCGGACGTTTATCTGACGCACGTTGCAATATTTTGGTTGGTTCCATACTTCACGTGCATGGATGATGTACGCCTGGATTGGAAACTCCACGTCGGCGCCTTTCATTTGTGTGCATCAGCGGCACCAGCCTGCCACCTAGCGGAGGGTAAGAAAAATCACGGAAACGTGGCCAGTTCTAGGCAGTGCGCCTATGGGAGTTCAGGGCACGCATTTCGTATTTGCCTTTTTCAATTGATTCAGCCATCGCAGGATTGGATTGGCCTCTCACGATACAGAATTTATCAAGGAACATTACCGTTCATTCTCTATTGATTTATTGTACTCCATTTCTAAGTTGTCGTGGGGCGGAGTGAAGGGTGTGAGAGGGAGGCCAACTCTCCGAAATGGTCCGCTCACCGATGCTGATTTCTTAAGGTGATCGGAGGGAGCAAGTGCATGAAGGCAATAGCCAGACCGAGATGAATTTGGGGGCGCATTCCATAGGCTCCCATGTTAGAAGTTGAAACTATTGCGCGTGTGTGTGTGGGGGGGGGGCAGCAAGCATTGAGGGGGGCAGTTTCCCCCTCAAAGATAAGAATGAGCGGTTCTACTTTCGCCCCTTCACTCTCTAGTTATGCGGCTGATGTTTTCCGGTGGAGTGTTTTGCGCAACTGAATGGGAGAGTGCATACTTCCGGCGTACACACCAATCGGCAGAGGATTGAGCGGAAGTTCCATTGAGGGTATGAGCCCCCCTCCCTCCTTCACCACACCACTGACGAATTTATGATTTTGCCAAGGAGGCGTCATTTCTTCCTGGGGTTGGCTCATAGTCCAGAACATTTGGACGGGGTACACTCCGATCTCCCAGAGGGGCACCATTTGTCTTTGTCTGAGGTGTGCCCTTCGCCGAAAAAAAAATCGAGGCGTGCGTTCGGACTCCCAGAGGCCGAGGACTACCGTTCCCAGGCCGAGGAGCGCGTTGCGCTGAGAAATTCGAGGGAGGGGGTACACTGGAACCTCCAAGAGGTCATAAAGGGCGCTTTCACTTCCTTCCCCTTGGATCAGCCCTTGCAACATGCCCTAGCTGGCAATGCTACTACCTCTCGTCGAATCGCTACCACTTGCCAGTTGTTCGACTCAGGGGTGTTGTTTTATAGCCTTTTATCGGGAACTGTCACCTAACTGTTTGCTTCCCACCCCCGAAAATATTTCAGCTCCTAACATGGAAGGCTATGGAATGTACCCCCAATTCATTTTGGTTTACCGATTGTCTTCATGTACCCTCCCCCCTCCCCCAATCATGTTAGGATATCAACACTGATGGGCCGACCCTTTGGGCGAGGTGGGCTCTTCTCACAGACGTCTTCACTTCGCACCACAATTTTTGAGCGGAGCGTGATAAATCAATAAGGAAAGAACGGTGAGGTTCCTTGATCAATTCTGTGTCATGAACGGATGACGCAGTCCTCCTTGGATGGGATGCAATTGGAAAAAAATGTACATGCGAAATGAATACCCTGAACTCCCATGGGCGCACAGCCTAAAACCGGCCGCATCTCCGTGTTTTTACCTACCCTCCGCTAGGTGGCAGGTTAGTGCCGCTCATGCGCAAACAGCTTTTGGTTTCCATTCCAGGTGTACATCATCCATCCTTCCATAGGGCGCTGTGCAGATTCAATTTGTTCTAGATGTGTAGTAGGAAATTGTCCATTGTGATTTTACATGCGTAGATGAGTAAAAAGTTGTCTGACTGTCCCATATCCTGGAAAAGTGCTTCTTATCTGCCACAGTGTACCTTCCACTTAGTAACACCCAGCAACATATTGCACCTGTGTTTGTGCGTTCCGTTAGGAGATGGCGGGAGTGTGCGAACATCGGAAAACAAACGCGTTTCTCCCTGGTTCTAGGATATTCTGTGACAATTTAGGGATTGTCATTATATGTCACACAATGACACTGGAGGATGTGCCCTACCCCGCCCCTCCCTGCCCATGAAAAGGTGGTACCCCTCTGGCTGGAAAAGGCGCCACTTCAGGAAGGCTCAAGTGCACTCTCTAACTCGAGTCTCGCTCAACAAATTTTTGCCAGCCAAGAGCGCTCGCTCCTTTCGGAGAAATAGACGCCTGTTTGAGACGAAAAGGCGTTATTTCAGTGTGTTCACGTGCACCCCTGCCCGCTCAACGAATTTGTCAGCTGAAAGTACCACTCCTGGACAGTGTTCCCCGATGAAAATTCCTGGATCCGCTCCCGGTGTCGTATAAACCACCCACCGGCTCTTCCAACCGCGATGGAGGGTTATAGCGGTGCGATGATAGCTTGTCATCTTGGCTGTGGGACTGTCTGATGCAACATCAGGGTCATCGATCTCGTAGCGTAGTGGGTGGCGTGGGAGACGTGTGGAATATGAGCTTGTTCCATGCAACGCACGGCTTTATTATTACTTTGTTATAATACACTTTACCACTTTGGCTCTGTCACATACACTGGACGGCGAGTTGGTGGGCTTGTGATCCTCTGTGCAGGTACACTGTTAAAAACGAAAACACGCTTCGTGTTTTGGAAGTATGCGCAGTTCTAACACGGCACAGCCGGTGATTGGAACGCGGCTACAACGCGTTTCAAAACGCGCCTACGCCGTCTAAACTACTTTTAAAACACGCTCTTTGAAAATTCAAAAACGCGTTTCACGCGAGTTCCAGAAGTAGGCTGTAGGGTGTAATAGTTGCACATACTTTCAAAACACGGAACGTGTTTTTCCTTCCTCCGCCTCAGAGGCTACTTCTAAAACCTGGACGGTGTATCGCTTTCCTATATTTTTAGAATGTTTCTCCAACCCTATGCCAAACAACAGCCAGCGCAGAACACACACCAATTCGCGAACGCAGTTTACACTACGGGTTCTAAATTGTGGTTTCGCGCGTGAGTGGCACACCACAGTGCGGCGTATGACCTATAGGTGACACCCGACCTCTTGGTGTTCATCTGCCTCTGCAGGGGGTCAGGACGGCCTGCACCCAGACCCAGGTTGTTCACCTATCTCCGCAGGGCGTCTGGGGCGGTCTGCACTTTGCACCCGCTACAAGGTATCCGCATATACCTCTGCAGCGCGTCTGGGGCGGTCTGCACTTTGCACCCGCTACAAGGTATCCGCCTATACCTCTGCAGCGCGTCTAGGGCGGTCTGCACTTTGCACCCGCTACAAGGTATCCGCCTATACCTCTGCAGGCGTCTAGGGGTCTTTCCATCTAGGGCGGGTCTGCACTTTGCACCGGTAAATTCCGCTACAAGGTATCCGCCTATACCTCTGCAGCGCGTCTAGGGCGGTCTGCACTTTGCACCCGCTACAAGGTATCCGCCTATACCTCTGCAGCGCGTCTAGGGCGGTCTGCACTTTGCACCCGCTACAAGGTATCCGCCTATACCTCTGCAGCGCGTCCAGGGCAGTCTGCGCTTTGCACCCGCTACCGTCTGCACTTTGCACCCGCTACAAGGTATCCGCCTATACCTCTGCAGCGCGTCTAGGGCGGTCAGCACTTTGCACCCGCTACAAGGTATCCGCCTATACCTCCGCAGCGCGTCCAGGGCAGTCTGCACTTCGTACACGCTCCAGTTACCGAGCCCACCACAAATATAGTGTCTCACCGCCGCGTGGCGTTGACTGAACACGGTCACAGGTCAACAGAATATGTCATCCTAAACAGGGCGGTACGGTCCGCCATACGCCGTGACACCCGCAATGACATTCAGCGGCGCATCCAGGAGGACGGACGTCGATCGATGTGGCAGCACATCAGATCCACGGTCAGTGGTGGGAAGCCCGTCCGTAAGGCGCCCGAAGCCACCACTGACGAATTTAACAACTATTTCGTTGGCATTCGTCCGCGTGTTGCGAGTGGGGTCAGAGAGTTGGGAGAGATGTCGGACCAAGCATGCCGTCTACCACGTGTTGGCGCCTGTGCGTTTTGGGTGGCACCTCTGACGCTGTCAGCTGAGAACCGTCATCCTTGGGATGGGTGGTTCGCCGGCTTGCGGCGAGGACGGGGTCAGCATGCACATGGTGCGCCTGTCCTTTGACGCGATCGGCACGGTGCTCCTGCATTTAGTCAACTCCAGCAGTTCCTTCTCTGATGTTCCTCGATCCTGGAAGCACTCCCTCGTTCATCTATTATTTAAGTCGGGCGATCCTACCAACCCTTCCAATTACCGTCTCATTTCCATAGTTCCTGTCCTTGCCAAAATTGTCGAGCGTGCCATTCACCAACAGCTCTACAATTACATGTCCAAAAACCAACTCCTGTCCTCAACCCAGCACGGTTTCCGTCCACGTCACTCGACAGAAACCACGCTGACTTCCACGTCCGATCATATCCTATCCGCCAATGATCGAGGGCAGTTATCCCTTCTTTGCCTGCTGGACTTGAGCAAATGCTTTGATGTGATTCATCACTCAAGGCTCTTGACTAGATTAAGCATCCACGGTATCGACACTTGTTGGTTCTCTGCATACCTTTGCGATCATACCCAGAGTGTCTGCCTCACTGACAATCTGGGCATTCTCAAAAGGTCTACTTCGCTTCCCAACGGCATTGGTGTCTTTCAGGGATCTGCTCTCGGCCCGCTCCTCTACTGCATCTTCGCCAACGACCTCAGTCTGTTCGTTGAAGGTGCAGTGGTAGTCCAATATGCGGACGACACCCAAATTTTGGTTAGTGGTAAGAAATCGGAATTTAGAAATATGGTCACGAGGATGGAATATGTTTTGGTCTCTCTTTACTCTTGGTTTCGTGCAAACGGCCTTAAAGTGAGTGCCGGAAAGACGCAACTAATGCTGCTGGGAAGTTAGCAAAATTTGCACCCCCCCCTCCCAAATTAGTCAAATTTCGCGATCACAATCTAATTCCCATCTCAGAAGCAAAAAATATCGGATTAATTCTTGACCGCTCCCTCAGCTGGGACTCTCATGTCTCCACTATAACTAGGCGCTGCTTCGGTACTTTGGGTGGTCTATCGCATCTGAGGGGTTACCTCCCGCCCGCTATCATTTCCGCTTTAGTCAATGCCTTGGTACTCTCGCAGATCCGCTATTGTATTTCGGTGTACGGCAATGGAACGAAAAAGAATCTGTCTCGCATCCAAAACATTATTAACCATGCAGCAAAAGTAATTTTCGGCCGCAAAAAAAAATTGATCATGTATCGGACCTGCTGAAGAAATTGGGCTGGCTGAACGCGCGGGACCTCGCTCAGTTCCACACGCTGACCTTGCTGCACAAGGTGCGCCGCCTGGGTGAGCCAGACTCACCAGCCTGCGAGTTTGCTCTGGCATCACAGACACGCGGCAGGACCACCAGGCAAGACAGCGATCTGCACGTGCCCAGATCGCGAACCAACATGGGCAAGCGACGTTTTTGTAGTCGTGCGGCTAGACTCTACAATGCCTTGCCGCCCGATCTGACGCGGCTACCCATCCCTCTGTTTGGACCGCACCTAAAGCGTCACCTGCGTAGGAACCCGGATCGTGGAGGCACTTGGCACCTTATGTGTGTCTGCTTTTATGACTGCTTGTAGACGATATCTGAATGTATGACACCTTTGCCGACCTCCTTTTCATTTTGTTTCTTGTCCACAATCTCCAACAGCATATTGTGCCCTTTACAGGAGATGACAGTAAATTTGCATGACGTGATGCTATAATAGCCACGAGCTAATTGTGGATGGCCTTAATACATGTCTGTCTCCGCACCGATGTCTGCAGCGCGTCCAGGGTACACTCTGTTGTACTATGCACCGTGCTGCACTCTGCACCCGCCCCAAGATATTCGCTGCGGGCGTCCAGGGTGGTGTGCACCCAGCCCCAGGTGTCCACCTACCCCTGTAGCACGTTCAGGGCGGTCTGTACCGGCCACAGGCGTCCACCTACCCCTGCAGCATGTCCAGGGCGGTCTACACCCAGCCCCAGGTGTCCACCTACCTCTGTAGCACGTTCAGGACGTCCGCGCCCAGCCCCAGGTGCCACCTACCTTTGCATCGTGTCCAGAGTGGTCTGCACCCGGCCACAGGCGTCCACCTACCTCTGCAGCATGCCCAGGGCAGTCTACACCGACCCCAGGTGTCCACCTACCTCTGTAGCACGTCCAGGGCGGTCTACACCCAGCCCCAGGTATCCACCTACCTCTGCAGCACGTCCAGGGCGGTCTACACCCAGCTCCAGGTGTCCACCTACCCCTGCAGCATGTCCAGGGAGGTCTGCACCGGCCCCAGATATCCACCTACCTCTGCAGCACGTCCAGTGTGGTCCACATCCAGCCCCAGGCGTCCACCTACCTCTGCAGCACGTCCAGGGCGATCTGCACGTGCTCCGGCTGTAGGCGACTGTCTGAGTCGACGATGAGCGAGTACTGCAGCATGCTGGCGCCGTCGGCGCCGACGAAGAGCTCGTGCCAGCCGGCCTCCTGCGGCCCCAGCGGGCGCAGCACCTCGCCTTCCTGCAGCACGCGCATGGCGGCCGGCCGTGGGCGACGCGCCGTGTCGGGTCAGGTCAGATCAGGTCAGATCAGGTCGGGTCCGGTCTGGTTGGGTCAGGCGGAGGTGTCGCCGCGCGACGCTCCGGAGCGCTGGCGGCGCCGTCTGTCGCCCGGGCCTCAGCCGTCTGACTGGCTGGGTGCGACGGCCGGCCGCGCGCGCCCGCCGCCGACCGAAGTCCAAGGGCGTCGCTGTTGATGCACGCGCTGGCGCGGCGAGTCCACGCGAGTCCGCGCCAGCCGCGCCGCCGCCGCCGCCGGCGCCTCTGTCGCGAAGGGATCTCGGCCGACGTCGGCGCTGCAGCGCGGCGGTGCTGAGGGCTGCGGTGCTGCGGTGCTGAGAGGCTGCGGTGCTGGAGGGGCTGCGGTGCTGAGAGGGCTGCGGTGCTGAGAGGGCTGCGGTGCTGAGAGGGGGCGGTGCTGAGGCGGTGCTGAGAGGGCTGCGGTGCTGAGAGGGCTGCGGTGCTGAGAGGGCTGCGGTGCTGAGAGGGCTGCGGTGCTGAGAGGGCTGCGGTGCTGAGAGGGCTGCGGTGCTGAGGGCTGCGGTGCTGAGAGGGCTGCGGTGCTGAGAGGGCTGCGGTGCTGAGAGGCTGCGGTGCTGAGGGCTGCGGTGCTGAGGGCTGCGGTGCTGAGGGCTGCGGTGCTGAGAGGGCTGCGGTGCTGAGAGGGCTGCGGTGCTGAGAGGGCTGCGGTGCTGAGAGGGCTGCGGTGCTGAGGGCTGCGGTGCTGAGAGGGCTGGTGCTGAGAGGGCTGCGGTGCTGAGAGGGCTGCGGTGCTGAAGGGCTGCGGTGCGTGCGTGAGAGGGGCTGCGGTGCTGAGAGGGCTGCGGTGCTGAGAGGGCTGCGGTGCTGAGGGCTGCGGTTGGAGGGGCTGCGGTGCTGAGAGGGCTCGGTGTGGAGGGCTGCGGTGCTGAGAGGGCTGCGGTGCTGAGGGCTGCGGTGCTGAGAGGGCTGCGGTGCTGAGGGCTGCGGTGCTGGACAGACAGGCACGCCACCGGCGTGCGCGGGCGCACGGGGGCAGCCACTATGGCCTCGAGGAGGGGCGAGTTGATGTAAAGGCAGGGGGATTATTGGCGCCGTACAGCTTCCAATGGGAAAAGGAAAACCGATGTCGGGGAGTCGCTGTCCCTTATGTTCCCACTTTGCCCCGGGGTAGATTAGGAAGGAATTGGGGAAGGGAACGAGAGAATACCTTTAATTTTTTCCTCCATTCCAACTCCAAGCTCGCACACCAGAAAGCACTGCACTAGAATATATGCCTACGTTTAATACACAAACCAACATTCCATATGGGTGGTATAGACAAGAGGGTGGAAGCTAAATAGTTCGTCTTCTTAACACAAAAGAGGCATAATAGCTGATGAACATTAAGGCTAACGTTCTTATATCGGTAATTTAAACAAACACATTTTGACTGAAAGCATGAAGGAATCGATAAACTCTGTCAGTTTCAACCTCAAATGAGCTTTGCAGAAATATGTAAGTCTCACTAAATTGATCCAAACCCTAGTAATGCCTGAAAGTAAGTACTCAAAAAAATTCCTTTGGCAAACTGGCCTAAGATATTCTTACTCTAAAACTCTTACTTCGGAGCGCATCCGGGATTTACTTAAGGTGGACCCGACAAAGCTAATGTGACTAAACAGAAACTGCCTTCGGCGCGCTAAACATGCTGAAGATCTGACTTTCAGTGGTGAAGATCCAAGAGTTTGGTTGTTTGATGACAATGACACATCAACTGATATGTAAATTTTTTAATTAAATTAAACTTATCGTTGGGATCGATTATCCAAATGTTACAACTCTGCAACCATCAGTGGTCTTTATGATCTAGTGTATTTTTGGATGCCAAGGTGAGGGGAGGAGGGCCCTCGGCGCCCTTGTTGTGCCTCAGTTCTTACTCTTGCTGTAACTCCATACTATGCGTTTATTTGCATCCAATGTATGTCGGCTGGCATAATATGATTGTGCTCTTCGCTTCGAGAGATGGCAGCTATTGGGCCCAGCATTAACCGTCACGGAAAACGAGCGATTATGTTAATGACTGCTGGTGTACGTGGCTTGCACGAAATGGAGGGGGAATGTCTCCGAACGTCGTGAGGCTTAACATGACGCCGATGGGAGTTCATGGAATGGGTAGATCCCAAAACGATCGTGTCTCCCCTTCCGTCACCCGTAGAGCCATTCAGCGTACTACTAGTATCAGCTGCATCTCTGATCGCAAAACGATGTCTGTAGAAGAGACGCCCACACGACGTCCGAAGCTAATACTTTGGCGAAATTTCACTCACCGATATTTAAAGAGAATGGTGAGGCAATTTTTCATGATAGTGGCTGCCCGCTGGGATCTAATATTTGGCATTATCGTGTTGATTGGTCGCAACGTTTAGGAAGCATTGACCACAATGCATAGAAAACTGGCATTTCTTCATGCTAATTCAAAGTCGTGAAGAGTATCAAGTATTTTTGTAATTGATAGTCACCAAATGCTCCATCCCGTCCATTAATCGTTCCCGTATGTGCTGCCATCTTGGTGACCTGATTACAGTGCCACCTAACGGCGAGTTTGTACACATTTCGCTGCTCAAGGCTACTGAGCGCAACTTGAATGTCGAACACCGGTGAAGACATAAATTGTTCTTTTTCATGATGCACTAATCCTCTCGTAACGGGAGAAAAAAGCATAGGCCATTCTCTTTCCAAAAAGCTTGGCTGTTTACGTCAAGCATTCGGAATATATTGATCAAGTCATATTGCATTAATAAGGATATAATGCGCACTAACCTTTCTAAGAACAGATTAAATGGCACGCTATGAAATGTCACCAGCAGATGGAAGATGGCAGACGTTTGTGACAATATAGCTGCCATCACGGAAAGTATTTCATAGCAAACAAATGATCCACAGTTGGACGTTTGGAGTCCTTTATGTGATGAAAAGAGTTGCTAGAAAAGCAATCGGAGGCTTTTATTCACAATAGTTTTCGACAGACGGTTATGAATGAGGGTGAAAAATCGACAGTTTTTTACACTGATTCTAAAAATACACATATGCCATTATTTATCTTCATTATTTCAGAAAACACACTTCCCGACAGATGGCGCTCGGAGCCATACCTTCAAGCGTCCGGGATATTGCCTGTTTACCCCTCGTGACATTTGCCATAGGGTTTATGGTGGTCCCATGCTAAACCCTATGGCAAATTAACCATTGCGTCCAAAACTGATTTTATCGGAACATATTTTGATATATCTCCAGAATTATTCAGACGTCAATGATTCTAATGCCACCGTTGAGCTCCCCGCGTTGTTAACGTTCCAACTATGTTTCTTTTATTTCCATGTCATCACATCAACAGGTTGACCTGACATGACCTCTGACCTGGCAAGGTCACGAGACTCCGTGACCGTAAACATTTATCTTCATACTTGAAGCGTCATTGAATTGCTTTCTTCCAGTAGGACTTGAGCATGTTAGCTAATGGCAGTCGCATGCTTCATTCACACATATAGGTCAAGGTCGAATATCGAACCGGAATTCGTTGACCTCTGGAGGTCACATCTTTCGATGCCTCGGGAAACGTGACTTGTCGACGTGTTTTGGCATTACATACGTTTGTGGCAATTTTGATAAAAATCGAAGGGGTCGCGATTTCAAGTCCCGCGTGGTCCCATGCTAAACCCTATGGCAAATTAACTATTGGGTTAATTTTCCAAGCTGATTTTATCGGATTTTTGTTTACATATCTCCGGAATTAATCAGACGTCAATGATTCTAATGCCACCGTTGGACTGCTCACGTTATTGGCGTTCCAACTATGCGTATTCCATACACATTCTCGTTTGGGAATGTCAATAATGCATGGGAATGTGTGGGAAGCAATGCTGTGGGGAATAAAATTACGTAGTTGGTCATACCTCATTAACCGTTTGTGCTACGGGATAACTGAGAGCAGTTGCGGAGTCAGTGTGTCGTTGCGGATCGAATGCTCTCTATAACGTTACTATTCCGGCATTAATAAATGAAATGATGACATATTTTGACCTCTCCAGGTCAAACCACTCGATGCCCCGCGAAATGCGTCTGCATGGTTGATCAAGGACTTTGGGATTAACGTGTCACCGAGTTTGGGCGAAATCGAAGGGGGTCATCGATTTCTGCCGAATATGAATGTCGAACTCCTGCCAACTTCACGGACGTGTGCTTAACACGCGCACGTCCGGGGGCAGATATCTGCCCCTTCCGGTTTTTCCTCATTTGCCGCCAAACTAATCGAGTTAGCAAGGACAAACCTCGCATAGCTGTTTATTGGTGTTTTCCGCATATCCTCATACATTTTTAATCCTGGGTCATCTCAGGTCAGGTCACCAGATCAGGCGAAGTGACCCAACTACACTCGGAGTTCTAGGTGGCATAACTTCCACAATAATGGGGCGATTTATTTCAAACTTATAACATTATAACTTATAACATAATATCTGAGTCTCACCTGATCTGGTCGAATTTGACCTATGATGACCCAGTGACCTGAATGTTGACCTGAGCGAAAAAAATGACCGAAACACTTTCGATGGAGCCCGTCACCAGCCATCCAACGCCGTTTTCCGTTTGTCGCTAGCTAGCATAGTTCTAGAGATCTTAGGGGGCAGACATCTGCCCCCCCTGACATGCGAAGTTGGCGCGGACCTCCGGACGTGCGAGTGTTAAGGCTGCCAATGACTTCCCTCAGTGGTCTTGAAGATACCCAAGGGCACCCAGAGTCGCATTGGTTCAAGATATGTCAATATATGAGCAGGAGAATGGAACCTAAGACGCATAAAGCCTTGCGATAATGCAAATGTAATTGATAATGATAATGGTCAATAATTTCATTCAATTTGTTTGCACTCCCAGATGGCAAGAAGACTACACTACAGAACACCACAACAAAGAATACCCTTTGAAGGCGTCGACTATCGCTGACCACCTTGGAGTACCTTGTTCGGCAGCGGAGCGATTTTATTAGTCATGTAATCAAGCCACCATCCATACTTTTCAGCGATCGCGTCCTATTACGATTCGAAGGCATACGAGTTGGAAACGTATGGCTGAATATACACTATTGAATTGCAAATCCATCAATCGAATCGCTTAGCTCAGTGACTTCTGTCGGCAATAGGGCACTCGTTTTCTGAATACACGAGAAAACGCCGAAAATGTCGCGCGCAAAACGATTGTTCTGATTTCTCAGCACACATCCGCTTGGTTAAACGCCGCTACTTTCACTTCGGAGATGATACCTTCGCTTTCTTGCCTTTCTCCTTTTTCTTGCGTTGCGGCTCCCTCTTCGTCATTTCTGCAGCGCTGTATAGATGGGATGATATTCCGACGCAACTCCGGCCCAGCAGCCAGCACATTTCGCACAACTCCGAGTCATGGGGACTTGCGCTACGACTCCACGGCACCTCGCGGATAATTGTCACGTACGGAAAGACATACTCCTCATACCCGTAGTAATAGCATTCGCCGCACAGTTGTGCCTTGTTGTACCAACTGTTTGCCGACTGCCACCTATTTGTGCAGTAGGAACACTGATACCTGCCGAATGTTTTCCTAATTAGTTCGCCATCATGCGGTTTCGTTCCACGCCCCGGGGCACCTTTTGATGGTTTGCTGTTCCTCTGCGATGATGCGCTGCGACTGGTGCCACCACTGCGACTGCGACTGACGCATTTCTCCTCCTGTATGACGGGTTGTTCCGCTCCCCCGAGTTTCGGGGCATCCGCCTTGGCGCGCCCCTTCGTCTGCGACCCGCAAAGAATCCCAGATGCTGCGGCACCGCCACCGACCTTCTCAATGGCAGATTGCTGTGTGTCTTGGGTGGAGCCGGCTGTTGCTCCCGCTGACTGGGGAGGCGAGTCGTCTCTCTTCTTCCGCTCCGTCTGGGGAGACGAGTCGGGGCTCTTCTTCAGCCCCGTCTGGGGAGACGAGTCGGGGCTCTTCTTCAGCCCCGTCTGGGGAGACGAGTCGGGGCTCTTCTTCAGCCCCGTCTGGGGAGACGAGTCGGGGCTCTTCTTCAGCCCCGTCTGGAGAGACGAGTCGGGGCTCTTCTTCAGCCCCGTCTGGGGAGACGAGTCGGGGCTCTTCTTCAGCCCCGTCTGGGGAGACGAGTCGGGGCTCTTCTTCAGCCCCGTCTGGGGAGACGAGTCGGGGCTCTTCTTCAGCCCCGTCTGGGGCGACGAGCCGGGGCTCTTCTTCGGTCCCGTCTGGGGAGACGAGTTAGGGCTCTTCTTCAGTCCCGTCTGGGGAGACGAGCTGGGGCTCTTCTCCAGCCCCCTCTGGGGAGACGAGTCGGGGTTCTTTTTCATCCCCGTCTGGGGCAACGAATCGGGGCCCCTCTCCAGGTACATGTGATGCGACGTGTCTGGGCTCTTTTCCAGCTTCACCTTGAGAGGCGAGTCGGTGCCCTTCCCCAGCTTCAGCTGAGATGACGAGTCCGAGCTCTTCCCCAGCATAGACTTCAAAAGTGAGTCTGGCCTCTTCCCCAGCTCCGGCTGTGACGAGTCGGACCTCCATCCAGCTCCGGCTGCACAACTCTGCCGTTTGAAGAGCAGGCCAGCTGAAGAGGTGTTCCAGGCGTCTTCCCCAGGTCCAACGTAGAGAGCAGCTTGGTCAGGCGTGTGGACGTGTTGCTCCCGCCGGCTCCCGTGTCCAGGGACGTGTCCACACTCTCCGCCGACTCCATGGCTGTTCAGCCGACCTCACTGCCTCGGGCCGCCGCCTCCCTGTCCTCACTGCCTCGGGCCGCCGCTCCCTGTCCTCACCACCTCGGGCCGCCGCTCCCTGTCCTCACCACCTCGGGCCGCCGCTTCCCTGTCCTCACACCTCGGCCGCCTCCTCCTCCGCCGCCCCCTCGGGCCACCGCCTCCCTGTCCTCACCACCTCGAGCCTCCTGCTTCCCTGTCCTCACCACCTCGGGCCGCCGCTTCCCTGTCCTCACCACCTCGGGCCGCCGCCTCCCTGACCTCACTGCCTCGAGCCGCCGCCTCCCTGACCTCACTGCCTCGAGCCCGCTGCTCGCCTCACCTCACAGACCGGCTGCAGCAGCTCTACTGATCAGGGCAGTGCACGGGTCGCGCGGATTGTATATCAGCTGCCTCGGCCGGGATTATAAGGGGGCTCGGTCGAGATAAGTGTGCGATATTAAGTAAGATTACAGGTGCGACATTCAGTAGGAGTATGAATTCGAGGTTAAGTATGAATACAAGTACGAGATTAAGTCAGACGAATACGAAATTAAGTAAGAATGCGAGCACGATATTAAGTAAGACTAGTACGAAACAAAGTAGGAACACGAATACTCATTCCGGTCAGATCCTCCCACCCCGTCTCGGGGGGGGTTGAAGAACCCCCTCTAAAATCCAAACTAAGCATCGCACGAAAACGAAAGAGGTGTCATCGGAAAGCGCTCGACGAGTAGGGTCCGGGTCCACCCCCTAAAAAAATCCCCCAAAAGTGACGTCACCAAGGGGGCTAGATTTTCACGACTTACATTATGTTTTTTACTCTGGGGGGTTCATTTTGGGGATATATGAAAAAAAAACAATGTATTTGGAATGAGAAAAGGTCAACGAAATCGACCAGGGGTATAATGTTTTTGTCCCCACAAAAATAAAAATTTATTTCTTTGAAATTTCAAAATTTTGAATTTTCAAGTTTTCTTTAATTTTCCATTTACAATCTGTAGAGCAGACCGAGAAATATTGTTTGAAGTCAACTTGTACTAATAAAAAATGCTTACTTTAGTCAGAATCCTGTGTTTGAACTGCAATATGGCAAATACGCAAAATTTATATGTAGTCAAAAACGACAAAAATGAAAAGTTCAACTCGTACGTTGTGTTGCATCCGTAGAAGATAAGCAAACGCTGAAAGTTTCATTAAAATATCTGTATCCGTTAAAGCGTGACGACTGGTTGAACTTTTTTGGAGGTGACCTCACTTGACCTCGACTAACTCGTTGACCCTGGATGACCTGACCTAAAATTTTTGAATAAGCATGTGAAATTGATGTGGGAAAAGGTATGCCAAATTTGGGCGCGCTGCCACGCGCCGTTCGTCCGCTATCCGCGAAAAACCTGAGGGGGGCGGTTGAAGACCCCCCCCCCCCCGAGACTGGACGGGTTAAGTACGAATACAGGTACAATATCAAGTAGGAATGCGAATACGAGGTTAAGTAAGAATACAAGTTCGAGATTAAGTAAACCAAATATGAGATTAAGAGATCTGAACGAAGTCTTTTCATATTTCAGTTATTTCTCTGCCTCTGCCTAACATAGAGGAATCTGCTCACGACCCGTTGAATGATGAGGCGTCTGCTCGCCGCCTCTGGAATGGTGTGGCGTCCGATCACGACCCCTAGAATGGTGAGGCGTTTGGACCACGGCCTCTGGAATTGTGAGGCGTCTGCTGGCGGCCCCTGGAATTGTGAGGCGTCTGACCACGGCCACTGGAATGGTGAGGCGTCTGCTCGCGGCCCCTGGAATGGTGAGGCGCCTGCTCGCCGTCCCTGGAATGGCGAGGCGTTTGACCACGGCTACCGGAATGGTGAGGAATCTGACAACGGCCCCTGGAATGGTGAGGCGTCTGACCACGGCCACTGGAATGGTGAGGCGTCTGCTTGCGGCCTTTGTAGCCGTATCGCTTACCAGAGGCTACGTCTACCGTGACGCTTCAACCACGATGAAACTGCGGACCCTGGAGAGAACAGAAAAGGAGCATGTTCTTGGAAATGTGAAGACGTTTGCATCTATAATTAGTTCAAAATTTTAGGAACGATGGTGACATCTACGTTAGTCGACGGATATATAGCTACACTATCGCCCAACGCAACGCATTTTTATCAATGTAATGCCAAGGGAGAAACCTGGTGAGATGTTCACCACATAATTTATGATAATAACCCGTTCATCTTCGGCTGTAGAGTGTCGTTCCAACAAATGGAGGCAGGATGGCGAGATTCAAATCAGTCGACAAATGATTTATTGCATTATCACCACATGGTACGGTTCTTTTAACACGGCAAAGAATTGTCAGAAAACTAGTCAGACGTTCATAGCTGGAACATAGAATAATGGCTCTGTTCATTTTCAATAGTAAAATGACAGTCCAGAAACCGAATGAATGAGGGTGAAACATGCCTGTGAAAGGTAGTGCTATAGTATACTTTCCTGCTGCATGTTTTATTTTTTCAGCAACACTGGACGTCGTCTTTTCAAAAACGTCTTTTCTTCCAAATGCATGCATGCTAACATTTTAGGTTACGTTTCATCCGATGCGTGGCGCTAGTGTCGCCGATCAGTCAAGCGTCCTCGTTTGGCGCATAGCGCCGAGTCCTATGACCACTGAGCGAGCACACGCTCAGTTGAGGTATGCCAACAGCACCCGGCCGGCTCGTCTTCCCACGACCGAGGAGCGGTGATCGCGCGCCTCACGGCACCTGAATGGTGTGGCTGCCGGCCGCCCAGACCCTCCTCGGTCTGGAAGGTCTGACCTCGCCCGGCCGTGTGGTGGCTTCTGGCGCGGCAAGGCACAGGCGCGAGTGCAGGGCGGACAGCGAAATGCACGATTCGCGCGACTTCGTCAAAAGGTTTTTTTCCCCATACCAGTTGTGTAACTAGCGGCTATAGGTGCCCATCTGTTGAACACATGGGCTGCCAAAGATGGCTATCTTTGGCAACAAACAAAAATTAGGTAGAGTGACAGGTATTGGTTTCAACATGAAAAGCAGAAATACGATTTTCCCTCGGTGCCCTTTTTCGGTTTGTTTTTCTTCCACTGACCGATAACGACCTGATGGCCCGTGGAGATGACCGGCAGCCAGTTTGAGCAAGACCGTGAAGCGTGTGTGTAAGCCTCCGTGTACCAGGAGACATGTGCTAACGGCAGCACCAGTCGCACCACAGCACCGCAGATCAGCGAGCTTCGACAATTACGACAGGGTACGCGATCAGCCTCTCGTTTCCTTTAGCGCTCATGGATCCACTCGCACGCGCACTAGAACCGTGCGCATGGGCAGACGAGAATCGGGACGTGTTCTTTTCGCATGATGTCACGGAGTTCCGCATAATTAGCTCTGTTCAAGCAATGCGTGTTTGTTTGCTGCACTTAATGACAGTGTTAGAGGCTGGCGGAGGGCATAGCGATCAGAACTCGAGAGATGGATGAAGGCCACGGTAGGTAAGTGGCATATACCACCACGATCGAATCCCTATGATTCCCACATTTTCCTTTGAGCGAAATCTGGTTTATAAAGCGAGCGATTTCAACAGGTGAGATATATTGCCGATTTCTATCAAGATAGCCGTGACACAATTCATACACAAGCATGTCTGAGCAGTCGTTATTCATGCTATACAATGCACGTCCATGTTTACAAAGGAATACATCAGAATTAGTCACTCTACGCCAGTAACCGATACCTCGCGGAGAAGCCACCAGCATTCTAGCCCAACGCGGAACCTACGACACTGACCTCACACACACATTCCGTTGCGGGGCCAGTTGTTTGGAAGCAACGCTACTTTAACGGTGACGTAATCAAGTCATCGGCCACACGTTCAAGCGATCGAGTCCCAGTGCAAATCGGAAGCTTACGAGCCCGAGACGCACGAGCTGGGTGTCAACCGCTGCCCAATTATCACTCCATAGATCGGATGGCGTAGCTAAAGGCATGCAGCATCACATGCACACTGAACGGGAAAACAGCCAGCAGTTTGTCGTAAAATACGATTGTTGTGACTACTCGTCACACGTCCGTTTGATGTGATGCTGCTATGTTCGCCTGCAATACCGTTTTCCTGTTGGCCCGCGGCTCACTTTTGTTTTCTTCTTGCATGCGCAATTTTCCTGCGTTCCGTGCGCCGCTTCTTCATCTCTTCAGCGTCGTGTGGAACGAATGGCTCCCGGAGTCGTGTCGCAGTCTGAGTCGCTGTCGGAGTCTGAGTCGATGCGCGCAGCCCGGAGTCGTGGCGGCCTCCTCGGCCACACACTGACCACTGTCGCATGACGTCACGTACGGGACGACTGAACGGTCATGGCCGCGCGCACAGCATTCGTCGCACAGCTGCATCATGTCGTGCCGGATGTTCGCCGACGTCGACCTGGGGGTGCAGTAGGGCACTGGCGCCTGATATTTTCGGCTGTATAATAGTATCCTCGAGGCTGGTCCCGTACCCGGTCGTAGCTGTGCAAGCTTCACTGATCTTCTGCGGTGATGTGGTGCGACTGATTGGTACATGTCTTCTGTTTCACGGGTGATTGTTTCTTTTCCCCTCCCCCACCCCCACCAGGTCCAGTCTTCGGAGCAGTCTCCGTTACCGTCGCTGCAAAACTATATTCCTGTTGGTGCACGCCTTTTTTTGGTTCGCTTCTGACATTCACCCTTTTCCCTGCGTTCCTCGTTTCTCTTCTTCATGTCTTCAGCGTCATATAAGGCGGACAACTCTCTCTCGCAGCTGCAGCCCAGTTCCCAGCACATTTCGCACAAGTCATAGTCATGAGGGCTTCGGCGGCGAGGTGCTGGCGGCCGAGGTCGCAACGAATCGCCCCTTGAGTTCTTGCGAACTAGTGTGATATGTCTGATGATTGTCATGTACGAGAAGACTGGCTGATCATAGCCGCGTTCATAGCATTCGCCGCACAGTTGCATCTTATTGTACCAACTGTGTGCCGACTGCCACCTGTTCGTGCAGTATGAACACTGATATCTGCCGAATCTTTTCATAATTAGTTTGTCATCATGCGGGTTCGGTCCACGCCCCGGCGCACCTTTTGAGGGCTTGCCGTTACTCTGCGGTGATGCGTTGCGACTGGTGTCGCCGCTGGCACATTTCTCCTCCTGTTTGACGGGCTGCTCCTCTCCCCCGAGTTTCGGGGCATCCGCCTTGGCGCGCCCCTTCGCCTGGGACCCGCGAAGAATCTCAGATGTTGTGGCACCGCCATTGACCTTCTCAGTGACCGAGTGCCGTGTGTCTTCGATGGCGCCGGCTGTCGCTCCCGCTGACTGGGGAGGCGAGTTGGGGCTCTTCTTCAGTCCCGTCTGGGACGATGAGTTGGTGCTCTTCTTCCGCTCCGTCTGGGGCGACGAGTTGGGGCTCTTCTTCAGCCCCGCCTGGGACGATGAGTTGGGGCTCTTCTTCAGCCCCGTCTGGGACGATGAGTTGAGGCTCTTCTTCAGCCCCATCTGGGGATGTGAGTCGTGTCTCTTCTTCAGCCCCGTCTGGGGAGACGAGTTGGGGCTCTTCTTCAGCCCCGTCTGGGACGATGAGTTGAGGCTCTTCTCCAGCTCAGGTTGGGACGATGAGCCGGAGCTCTTCTTCAGCCCCGTCTGGGGAGAGGAGTTGGGGCTCTTCTTCAGCCCCATTTGGGACGACGAGTCCGGGCTCTTTTTCAGTCCCGTCTGTGGCAACGAATCGGGGTCCCTCTCCAGGTACATGTGATGCGACGTGTCTGGGCTCTTTTCCAGCTTGAGAGGCGAATCGGTGCCCTTCCCCAGCTTCAGCTGAGATGACGAGTTCGAGCTCTTCCCCAGCATCGACTTCAAAAGTGAGTCTGGCCTCTTCCCCAGCTCCGGCTGTGACGAGTCCGGACCTCCATCCAGCTCCGGCTGCACAACTCTGCCGTTTGAAGAGCAGGCCAGTTGAAGAGGTGTTCCAGGCGCCTCCCCCAGGTCCAACGTAGAGAGCAGCTTGGTCAGGCGTGTGGACGTGTTGCTCCCGCCGGCTCCCGTGTCCAGGGACGTGTCCACACTCTCCGCCGACTCCATGGCTGTTCAGCCGACCTCACCACCTCGGCCCACCGCTTCCCTGTCCTCACCACCTCGAGCCGCCGCTTCCCTGTCCTCACTGCCTCGGGCCGCCGCCTCCCTGACCTCACTGCCTCGGGCCGCCGCCTCCCTGTCCTCACTGCCTCGAGCCGCCGCTTCCCTGTCCTCACTACCTCGGTTCGCCGCTCCCCTGACCTCACCGCCTCGGGCCGCCGCTTCCCTGTCCTCACTGCCTCGGGCCGCCGCTTCCCTGTCCTCAGCACCTCGGAGCCTCCTGCTCCCCTGTCCTCACTACCTCGGGCCGCCGCCTCCCTGTCCTCACTGCCTCGGGCCGCCGCCTCCCTGTCCTCACTGCCTCTGGCCACCGCCTCCCTGTCCTCACTGCCTCGGGCCGCCGCTTCCCTGTCCTCACCACCTCGGGCCGCCGCCTCCCTGTCCTCACCACCACGGCCCACCGCTCCCCTGTCCTCACCACCTCGGGCCGCCGCTTCCCTGTCCTCAGCACCTCGGGCCACCGCCTCCGTTCTCACTACCTCGGTCCGCCACTCCTGTGACCTCACTGCCTCGGGCCGCCGCCTCCCTGTCCTCACTACCTCGGGCCGCCGCTTCCCTGTCCTCACTGCCTCGGGCCAACACCTGCCTGTCCTCACTGGCTCAGGCCAACGCTTCCCTGTCCTCACTGCCTCAGGCCAACGCTTCCCTGTCCTCACTACCTCGAGCCGCCGCCGCCCCTGTCCTCACTGCCTCAGGCCAACGCTTCCCTGTCCTCACCACCTCGGGCCGCCCTGTCCTCCCTCCGCTCCTGTCCTCACTGCCTCAGGCCAACGCTCCCTGTCCTCACTGCCTCAGGCCAACGCTTCCCTGTCCTCACCACCTCGGGCCGCCGCTCCCCTTGTCCTCACTGTCTCGGGCCAACACCTGCCTGTCCTCACTGCCTCAGGCCAACGCTCACCTGACCTCACTGCCTCAGGCCAACGCTCACCTGACCTCACTGCCTCGGGCCTGCTGCTCCCCTGACCTCACCTCCCGGCGGCAGCGGCTCCACTGACCGGAGTCTGATATGCCGCCCGGACCACGGCTCTTCTAGATACTATCTAGATTTAGAGATAGATTCTAGAACCCGGCTAGCCTCGGTGACCAGGATGTGGGAGGGGCGAGAGGGCAGAGCAGCATGGTGCGTTGGGAGGCGGTATTTGATTTGTGGCGAGTTCGATAACTAGCTTTCTTTTGCGCAGTGTGGACTGTTTTAGTTTGAGTACTGAATACATGTTTTACTGCATATTGACTATTTTAATTTCACAAAGTTCACACGTTCACACCGCGCAAATATGTTGCGCACTGCTGACAGCATTGTTCGAGTTATACGCAAATACAGGACTAAAAGGTACTCATTGCGCATTTTGAGCATGAGAGCTGACTTAACATGGAATATAATACCATGACTCTTTAACCAGGAGAGTGGATTTAAATCCGGTGGCTTGAAAATGATGGAAGGTCTGAGCCTTTCTATGGGAAAATGACTTAAAAACACGGGAGGTAGTTTGGACCCCTCTAAATCAGTTTACCCTCCCCGATGCGAATCGTAGGTACGCTATTGACCGGTGTAGTGAAGTGCCCTAGAGTCCTAGGGTCTAGAGAATCACTCAAATACTCAGCAAAGAGCAGTGGGTTGCTCACAACCAGCCGCAATTCTCATGCAGAGAACACTCATACTATCAGCAGCAATTATGCAACTCTTGTTATGCAGGACGTCGTTGCCCTGCACATCGAAGCAGTGGGGGCGAACACTGAGGTAGGACGCTCGTCTCCCGTCCGGAAGGCTGTGGGTTCCAATCCCACCTGCGACTCTTCGCCCGCGACTAACCGACGTAAAATGGCGGCGCTTGGCATGACCACGGTGGCCGACGATACCTAAAGGCAAACGACGAGCGTCGTTGGGCATTATTGGATCTTTAATTCCTACCCTATCAGCGATGAAAATCACAGTAATTTGAGAAGCATTTTCATTTGTCGTGACCTAGGACTTCACCACTAACCACGCACCATGTATGTAAGTGAGCACTCTGACGTCGCCGGGATCACCGAATAAAAAAGGTCATCCTCACTAGACTCAGAACTGGTTGCACAAAGCTAACACAGCCTCGATTAGAGCATGGCCAACGACCAACACCCAACGCCTCACTGAGACACCTGCACCACCACGTTAAGCATAGGCCACATCCTGCTAGACTGCAATAGCTTTAGCTCTCAAAGACAACCAATTAAGGCATTCTGCTAAAGAGAGGGCATCACCCTGTCGCTTCCATCGCTTCTCGGTGACGAACACCCAGAACTCCTTCAATTGTTATCTGAACATCCGTATGCCACAACTATCACATGCACTGTAGGCACCACACCTCTAACGCTCGCATCAACTCGCAATGCATGACCGCGAGACACTCGTAGTAAGCACGTAAATAGCCTTCCCCGCATGGCGTCGGACGTACATGAGCCGATTTGCTTCACAGTTAGAAATAATTGGCTTCCTAGCGGTGCCGTCGGAAGTAGATGAGCTGACTTGCTTTAGGAAAACAAAAACTAAAACAAAACAAAAAAATAGCACAGCATAAAACGACTACCCAGAGGAGCGAACCCAGCCTCCGCCTACGTAGAAGAACGTAAATGAGAGAACGTAAATGTTCACTTGCCTGCACCTTGATCGCAAACACTCGCTTCCATGGACAGGTATGTAACATGTTCCTTTAATGGCGGCGCAAATGACCTTTATGGTCGGACACGCCTAAAAATAATCAGTCTTCCCCCCCCCCCCGTCATCGGGGTACGCGATCTTTTGCCGTATCTCGGGTATTTTGTTTTCATTGTTACCGGTTAAAACCGACGAATGAACTCAGCACAGAGTGAGTTAACTTCCCGACCCCGATCCCAAGGGTAGGGGTCGGAGAGTTTACAGAAATTGATGTGCTTTTGGTGGAGCCTGAGCCCCACCAGCTTTACCTATGCTCAACGAACTTCTTCCTGTATTAACATTGACTATGTATACAACATACAGCAGTCTATAACATGGACTCCTCACACGTACCCACATCGTAAATCGAGCACGTCTGGGTCGATGAACGTGGCTCAACGCTGATGACACTCCCGACTCAAAGAGTGCGGGGCAATGAGAGCTAACACGTAAAGGACGGGCCATTTTGCCATCGCTTCGTCTTGCGCGGATCGGCCATGGCAGAGGTCGATCGAGGTCAGATGACATCAGTTCGGGGGTTTCCTGCGTGCCACCGAAGGAGGATGGCATCATCACCAGACGCTCAAAGTTCGTTGCCGGCGGCACGACCTGGCTTCAAGTGCCTGATCAGATAGCGCTGTTCGGGCGTCAGCCAGGGGTTAACACGCGCCCTGGAGGGGGGGGGGGAGGAGGCTGCTTTCGCCATCCCCCCTCCAGGGCGTGTGTTAACCTGTCATGAACTTGACCTGACTTGACCTTGGTGACCTGACATGACTTTGAAACAATATAGCATAACAATATACATGAAACAAGTCGCTAGTTTTGCCTAGAACACTTCATTTTTGCCGATATACGAAAAGGGCATCAGTGCCGATATTTGCGGTCTGGCGCTGATAATTTTCTTCCTTTAAACAACGCGGCGGTCATATATAAGCAGGTACACGGAGAATGGCGAATATCGGCCGGTAAAGTCTGGAGGTATCTACGAAAAACCGGAGGGGTGGGCGAGGATTTCGCCCCCCCCCCTCCAGGACGCGTGTTAACACGCGCCATGGAGGGCCTCGGAAAATTACGCGCATTGGAGGGGGGGGGGGCGTTTTCCGCCCCCTAGGACCTCGGCTCCTACTGAGGCTAGAGCAACGAAATTCGCAGGGTGGATGTGCACGATAGTGAACTTTATTCTGTGCGCACAATATGACCTTAGGTCAATATCTTCAAGGTCAAATGAGGTCAAAATAGCAAAATTGTCTGGTTTTGCGTGGATTGGCTTGTCATTGTTATGGATCGCTGTGATTGTGTTTAAATACTTAAAAATTGGCATTTATGATGTTTTGGACATTACTAATGATGCAATACAGATGCCAGATCCGCCATTTGACCTCAGGTCACCTACCTAGAAGCACTTTATCACGTCATTACCTGCTCAAATTACCGGAACCGGGCTGCCCACCCGACTGCTCCGTTGGGCGGCTCAGCACAATCGGCTTCGCAGAGAAAGGAGTGATATACATGAATAAAGTATGGAAATGCTTAGGCACACAATGGCAAACACTAGATTTCGAGATGTATAGGGAGTAACATGCAAAGTGACATCAATTGCATGACAGCCACTTGCATTTATGACAAGATTCCAGTTGACCAAGTTTGGTTCCATTAGCCTATCATGAACTTCACCTGACCTGACCTCGACGACCTAACATGATTTTTAAATTATATAGCATAACAATATGCATCAAACAAGTCGCTAGTGTTGTCAACAACATTTCCCTTTTCCCAATATACGGGAAGCGCATCAGCGCCGACTTTTGTGGTTTGGCGCCGCGAGTTGTTTTTACTTTAAAAGCCCCTAACTTGAAAACCTTTCGGGCGATTTTCATTTTTCTTGCTTTAAACAATGCGCCGGTCATTCCTAAATAGGTACGCAAAACATTTGCGTACATCGACTGGTACAATATGGAGTTATGTAAGAAAAACGGAAAGGTTGGCGGATTTCGCCATTCCCCTCCAGAGCGTGTGTTAACTTGTCATGAACTTGACTTGACTTTGAAACAATGTAGCATGACAATGTACATCAAACAAGTCGCTAGTTTTGCCAAGAACACTTCCTTTTGCCTAATATACGGGAAGCGCATCTGCGCCGATATTTGTGGTCTGGCGCTGAGATGAGTTTTTGACTTTAACGACCCCTAACTCGAAAAATGTTCCGTCGATTTTCATTTGTCTTACTTTAAGCAACGCGCCGGCCATTTATTAACAGGTACACACACAATGGCGTATATCGGCCGGTAAAATCTGGATTATCTACGAAAAACCTGAGGGGTGGGCGGATTTTGCCCCCCCCCCCACCTCCAGGGCGCGTGTCAATTTTCTGTTTGTCGAGCACGCCGTGGCATGCTGACCTTGGATGACCGATTCCTGGCGTCGCCTGCCGACGCCGCTAACAATGCGGTGCACTGCGGTGCCGAGCGCTTCTGCATATTTTTTTTTCTCGAAAACTTCCGGCAGACTTCGTGCTTGGCGTTGCCACGTTGCGTCTATGGGGGAATGCAACATAGATATGGAAGGGACAAATATGATGGTCCGCACCTCATGCGATATGAAAATTTCAAACCTCAGCTGCAGCTGTGTGAGGATTGAAGTTCCGGCATTTCATGATTGTTGGCCAATATAATTTTGTTTGTTTGTTAACAAAGGTACCTCAGGTAGGTTTGTTTGTTAACAAAGGTACCAGAAAATTATTGGAGGGCCACATGCGTTATGATCATGGGCGGACCCCGATCGATTGAAGTGACGCCCGATGGTGTCCCATGTGACAAGATGAAATTATTTGGACAGAAAAGTGCCTCGCGAATCAATGGACGTCTACGCGTATGAGCGACCTGAGCGAACCCAACTCGATCGTACGAGACTCGACCGTCACTTTGCCAATGTTTAACTACTTTATAGTGTATGTTCTGAAGTCAAGGTGTTTACACTTAGCTTGAACCTGCTTTTTAAAGTTGATTCTGGCAGCTTCATTCGAGTATTTCTTTTGAAGTACCCAAAATATCCATTCAAAGAAAGTGTTGTATGGCTGCACCCGGTGGAGTTGTTGCATATACTTTTGACGAGGCAAGTGCACCCTCAATGTTGGCTTTGCCACCCCAATAATTTCAACTTTTAGCATGGGAGTCTATGTAATTTACCACTTCCCAGCACATTTGGACCTGCCCATTGCTTTCGTATATTTTGCCCCCAATAACCTCCAGAAATCAACACCCGTGATTGCACCTCTGCTGACACATATGCCGCCGCGAGGATTTGGCCGGCTGCCAGTCACGTGATTGTGTCGGGTCACGTGAGCTGGGTGTGCCCGGGGTCGGGAGGTCGGGTCGCCGGACAGCTGGACGACAACGCAGTTGAGGATGCCATGCCAGATTCAACGGATAGGGACGCCACGGATAACGCTATCTGCCACAGTCGTGTGCGACATACACTGAGCGGGAGTGTTGTCAGACGGCAAGCTCGTGACCCAGAGCGATCTGTGATATTTCGGTAATTCCGTAAAGTACATTGTAGTTGGTCACACTCGGCTCATTGTTTGTACTCGGATGTGTATTTCCTCACGCATTCCGTCTTTCCACAGGGCAATTATTATTTACATCGAGTTCTTTTACGCCGATCAACGAACTCAAGAGCGCGGAGGAAACTTGAATGATACGTGCACTAAGCGCATGGGGGTGTTCCGCATTGCATCATGCGGACGATCAGTAATGGGATTAGTTGTCCGTCTCTCAGCCGAAAGGTTGTGGGTTCGCGAGTCTCGCCTGCCGCTACTTTTTGCCCGCGGCCGATCTGCGTGAAATATTTGCAACGCTTACTTTACTGGCCCAGAGCAGTCCACGCGTCGCAAGAACGAATAATCACCACCGTCGGATCGCATCGCCATTGACAATATTGACAGGCACAGCACGTGAATACAAAAATGCTCTGCACACATGTGCGACACAGACGGCGAATCGGACGCGGACATTCAACCGAGTCGATTCGCCAGCCAATGAGCGCGCGCCGCCGTCGCGCCGCGCCGCAGCTTGTCCAACTGCACGCTGGAGAACCTGGTGCAGCTGACGCCGAGGTACCAGCACATCTCGCACAGCTCTTCCGGATGGGGACCGCCGCGGCGGGCCTCCCTCGCCTGCTCGCGGTACACCAGCGACGTGGGGTACACCCACACGCAGCACATGACGCAAATCTGAAACATCGGCGCCCAGCTGTTGGCCGACGACCAGGTGTGGTGGCAGCGCGGGCAGCGGTACTTGCCGAACTTTTTCAGAACCTTGACGGCGTGCGCCTTGGCGTCGCCTTGCGCTCCGGCGGGCGGACCGGACGCACGTTTACGACGCGCGACGTCGGCGCCGGCCGGACGGTCGTCGACTGCGCTCCGGCCGTCGTCGGCGGGAGCGGCGTCGACAACGGCGGCGCCGTCGGCGGCGGCGTCGGCGCGTGCCCCTGGCGTCTGGGTGGTGGCGCCGCTGCTGTCGTCGACACTATTCGGCGGTGCGGCGGCCGCCTCTCTACGCGGCACCGCCCCGGTCGCCGCGCCCGGCGGCTGTACAGACAGCTGCGTCGACGGACGGTGGGCGTGGTCTCCGTCCGGCAGCTGTACAGGCAGCTGTGTCGTCGGGCGGTGGGCAACGACTCCGCCCGGTAGCTGCATAGGAAGCTGTATGGACGGCTGTGTCGTCGGGCTGTGGGCGTGGTTTCCGCCCGGCAGCTGTTTAGGCAGCTGTACGGGCAGCTGAGTTGACGGGCTGTGGGCGTGGTTTCCGCCCGGCGGCTGTGCGCAGCTGGACGCGGCCGCCGGTGCCTCCTCGACCTCGGTCGTCGCACCGTCACAGCAGCCGCTGTCCGCCGTCGACTCTGGAGTGCTGCTGCGGTGCACAGCTCCTTGTGCAGCTGCCGCCGGCTGGGACGGCGAGGACTCCGCCCCCACCCTCAGCTGCGCGGATCTGTCTGTGGCTGTCACCGGCTGAAGAGACGAGACGACATGCGTCCCCAGCTCTGACTGCTGGGACGGGTCGGGGCGCTTCTCCAGTTCCGGCTGGGAAGGCGAATCGGAGCTGTTCGCCAGCTTCAGCTGACGAGACGAGTCTGGACTCTTCTCCAGATTATGCTGAGGTGAATATTTCGTGTTCTTATTCACCTCCGGTTGCACGGCATTGTCTGCAGCTTCCACCAGCTGGAGAGGCGAGTCGGGGACTTGCTGCAGCTCCGGTTGCACAGTCTTGTCTGCAGCTCTCACCGGCTGGAGAGACGAGTCGAGGCTCTGATCCAGCTCCAGTTGAGCATTCTTGTCTGCGGCTCCCACCGGCTGGAAAGGCGAGTCGAGACCCTGAGCCAGCTCCGGTTGCTGGGTCAGGGCCTCGACTGCAGCTTCCACCGGCTGGAGAGGCGAGTCTGGGCTCTGATCCAGCTCCAGTTGAGCAGTCTTGTATACAGCTCCAACCCGCTCAAGAGGCGAGTCGAGACCCTGATCCAGATCCGGTTGCTGGATCAGGGCCTCGATGGCAGCTCCCACTGGCTGGAGAGGCGAGTCGGGGCCATGATCCAGCTCCGGTTGCACAGTCTTGCCTGCAGCTCCCACCGGCTGGAGAGACGAGTCGAGGCTCTGATCCAGCTCCAGTTGAGCAGTCTTGCCTGCAGCTCCCACCGGCTGGAGAGGCGAGTCGACACTCTGGTTCAGCTCTGGTTTCACGGCATTGGCTGCAGCTCCCACCGGCTGGAGAGGCGAGTCGAGGTTCTGATCCAGCTCTGGTTGCGCAGTCTTGTCTGCAGTTCCCATCGGCTGCAGAGGCGAGTCAAGGCTCTGATCCAGCTCCAGTTGAGCAGTTTGCTCAATTGGAGCCTTGTCTGCAGCTTCCACCAGCTGGAGAGGCGAGTCGAGGCTCTGATCCAGCTCCGGTTGCGCAGTCTTGTCTGCAGCTCTCATCGGCTGGAGAGTCGAATCGAGGCTCTGATCAAGCTCCAGTTGAGCATTCTTGTCTGCGGCTCCCACCGGCTGGAAAGGCGAGTCGAGACCCCGAGCCAGCTCCGGTTGCTGGGTCAGGGCCTCAACTGCAGCTTCCACCGGCTGGAGAGGCGAGTCTGGGCTCTGATCCAGCTCCAGTTGAGCAGTCTTGTATACAGCTCCAACCCGCTCAAGAGGCGAGTCGAGACCCTGATCCAGATCCGGTTGCTGGATCAGGGCCTCGACGGCAGCTCCCAATGGCTGGAGAGGCGAGTCGGGGCCATGATCCAGCTCTGGTTGAGCAGTCTTGTCTGCAGCTTCCCTCGACTGGAGAGGCGAGTCGAGGCCCTGATCCAGCTCTGGTTGAACATTCTTGCCTCCAGCTCCCAGCGGCTGGAGAAGCGAGTCGAGGGCCTGATCCAGCTCTGGTTGAGCAGACTTGTCTGCAATTCCCACCGACTGGAGAGGCGAGTCGAGGTCCTGATCCAGGTCTGATTGAGCAGTCTTGCCTGCAGCTTCCACAGGCTGGAGAGGCGAGTCGGGGCTCTGATCCAGCTCCAGTTGAGCAGTCTTGTCCGCAGCTTCCATCGGCTGGAGAGGCGAGTTGAGGCTCGCCAGATCGAGCTGACCAGGCGAGTCGGCGGGCTTTCCGAGCTGCGGCTGGGAAACTTCCCCGTTCGAGGAGGTGCAGACCGACTGAAGCGGCGGGCCGCAATCCCCGCTCGGGCTCAGCCGGCGGGACAGCTTCGACAGGCTTCCACGGGACGTTGGTCTCTTCGACAGGCTGTCACCGGACGTTGGTCTCTTCGACATGCTGTCACCGGACGTTGGTCTCTTCGACATGCTGTCACCGGACGCTAGTCTCTTCGACAAACTGTCACCGGATGTTGGTCTCTTCGACAGGCTGTCACGGGACGTGGGCCTCTTCGACAGGCTGTCACGGGACGTTGGTCTCTTCGACAGGCTGTCACGGGACGTGGGTCTCTTCGACAGGCTGTCACCGGACGTTGGTCTCTTCGACAGGCTGTCACCGGACGTTGGTCTCTTCGACAGGCTGTCACCGGACGTGGGTCTCTTCGACAGGCTGTCACCGGACGTTGGTCTCTTCGACAGGCTGTCACCGGACGTTGGTCTCTTCGACAGGCTGTCACCGGACGTTGGGTCTCTTCGACAGGCTGTCACGGGACGTGGGTCTCTTCGACAGGCTGTCTCCGGACGTGGGTCTCTTCGACAGGCTGTCACATCCATGCTTGTCGACGTCGCTAGCGTTGACGTCTAATGGCATCACTGTCAGACTCCGTCCCCCGGCCGTCTCCGCCGCGGGGATCACCGTTCCCGTAGCCTCACGGGTGTGGCTCCCCGTTCCCTTGACCTCACTGACCTGGTCCATCGTTCCTGTGATCCCACGGGCTTGGACAACCGTTCCTGTGACCTCACTGGCTCGGATCACCGTTCCTGTGATCCCACGGGCTTGGACAACCGTTCCTGTGACCTCACTGGACTGGATCACCGTTTCTGTGACCTCACTGACCTGGTCCATCGTTCCTGTGACCCCACTGGCCTGTATCACTGTTCCTGCGACGCCACAGGCCGACTGCAGCGGGTCCGCTGGCGATGCACGGCCGCACTGACGCTGGCGATGGCTGAACCGGCTCTGCGGTATCAGCTGCCTCGGCCCGGCCTGAGCCGGGGGCAGCGGGGACGGCGGGGGCGGCGGCAGCGACGGGGGCGGCGGGGGCGGCGGGGGCGACGGGGGCAGCGGGGGCAGCGGAAGCGGCGGGAGTAGCCGGGGCAGCGGGAATATCCCTTAGCTGTCGTGACTCGCATATGACAGGGTCTGAGATCAGGGTATCATTTCACTCACACGTGTGTAAAAAATATCTGGAGACGTCAATTTTCACGCGATCTTGTAAAACGTCGTCTCAAACCGTTGGAAATTGTTTGGGCTATCTTTTGCCACTCCAAAAAGTGCATACATGCACTTCAAGTCTGCATATTTTGACATCAAAGACGAAAAAATGGCCGAAAATCGCTATTTCCAGAGTTAAAAAAAAACTGATTGTCAGAATTCAAACAGCCGTGGCAACAATACTAGAACCCCAACGGAGCTCATACAAAGCTAATTTTCTTTCCCATTCAATTTACTTTCAAAACATATCTGGGTAAATTGTCTCCAACAAGCCGTTCATGAGCTGTGGTGGATGTTAAACAAACTGACCAGAGTAAAAAATATGTCTTAATCGTCCAATCCAGACCCGAGTTTTCACAAATCAAGGCGCGTGGAGAAAATAACCAAGATCCATTTGAAAACAGTGGACCAGAAATCTATGCAGCGAGGCTTTGGGAATAACATAGCATAATGGAGAAGCCGCTGCGTACAATATTGAAAGCACAAGCGATGCTTTTGCACATACATGCAGTTGGCGGTCGAAGTTTGCAAGAAAAAACACGGCTCTGTTAAAAATAGCTACGTTTTCCGCATGCGGATCAAATCAGCTTTTTTTAAAGCGATCGAGCCGCATGTCTTAGGAACATCGCTATTTGGTATTATAATCAATTTCATGGCTCCCCGGAAAACGTAGCTATATTTAACAAGGCATAGTTGCACCTCGCACTGGCTGCGCTCCCCCCCCCCCCCTCGCTGGCTCGCCTGGCCGGGGTGCCGGTCGCGCTCAAGGTCACCCGCCAGGTTTGGATAAACAGCTGACTGCCGGCACTGTTATGACGCATCCGGGGCGCTCGAGCATGGTGTCACCATTATAGAATCCGAGGAGGATTGGGGCATCAGGACAGACCAAGGAAGCCAGGAAGAAGGCACTGAGAATGCTCGGGGCAATAAATAGGAATGTATCATACAGAAGTGAGAAAGTGTCATCAGGAAGCTTTACTGTGCATATGTCAGGCCACATTTGGAATACTGCATCCAAGCTTGGTCTCCTAGCTATGAAAAAGATTGTTGGCTTTTGGAGAGAGTACAAAAGAGGGCTACAAAAATCTTTAATGGCATAAGCAACCTGGCATATGAGGAAAGATTGAAGAAATTGAATATGTTTTCACTTAGATATAGAAAGCTGAGAGATCTCATCGAGGTCTTTAAATTTGTCCATGGTCTGGAGAGAGGATATCTTGGGGAAATGTTTGAATTCAGAAATGATGCAATTCGAGGTCATAAATTCAAAATTAAAGTTAACCACAGCAGAGCAAGGTTAAGGTAGACTTTCTTCACCAACATCGTAGTAGAACACTGGAACCAGCTGCCAGAAAACATTTTCAGTAGCAGCACATTGAACATCTTTAAAAACAGCATAGACAATCATTATAAGAATAGAGGGCTTGCTTTTCAGTATTACAGGGAGGGCTGATTGACAGATTTGGTGGGCAACTAGTTCGGTGTACAGAGTGCAACCAAGAAGGGCCCTTGTGGCTCATAGTTGCACTAATCTTGTATGTCTTTATGTCTTTATGTCTAATGGGCGTTTGCAGTCGAAAGCAACTTTTTTTTCTTTCTGACATTACAGCTTCAGAAGGATTCGGAAAATGCGTCAGTCAGTGACCTGATATGACCTGAAGTTGACCTGAAGTTGACCTGGAGGTCAAAGCATGTGCAAAGGACCAAAGGTAAGCTACTCTAAGTCTCATCACCCTAACCCGGTTACTTTTCCCCATATCGCAAACAGTCAGCGGTTATGGTGTGGCGACCGATTCCACGTGTCCGACACCGGTTATCTTCAATTTGTTGACAAACTAGTGATTTCCTACTATTTCTGATGTCAGATTCGGATTCCCCATAAAAATCTGCTTCAGATAGGTGTGACCTTTTTAATCAAAATCCGTCTATCAATTGTCGGCCCCAAATGTCAGTGAAATGATACCCTGATCTCAGACTCATATACACACACATACACACAGTCCGCCCGCCTAACTTGCCGCGATAGGCTTACGGACACTGAGCAGCATAGAGCAGCCCGGCGCAGCACATCTCAGCACAGCGCAGCCCGGCGCAGCCCGGCGCAGCCCCAGCCACAGCGCTGGAGGTCGCCTGGTCACTGTCGTCCCGACACTGCGCCCATGGGCATCGGGAGAGCAAACCAGGAGGACCGGTCGGCCATTTTTGGTGTCCGGGTATGGCTAGCAATGGTGGCTCCTAGTGCTCCAGTTTCTCCGGAGGAAACGTTGGGGAATCAGCAGAGTAGTCTGCCGGCGAATTAAAGTATAGCAGTTCGCAACACTCCCCGAGTATTTCGTTGGTTACTATTTTGGAATAATTGAGTGTATGCGGTGTGCCCTAAAATTTCAAGTGAAGAGTACTTCCAGACGAATTTCTGGATAATTACTTAGTTTATTTACATATATTAAACGTTATTATCTGCAATTGTGTATGCATTTCCGGACAATGAATACAATATTTTCGAAGCCTACTCTTGCCTCACAGCCCCTTTAAAAGCCGGGTTACATCGACCTGCTATGGATCAGGCCTCCCCCTTTTTCAAACGCTCTCACGCCTATGGCAGCGCCAGACGCCGCGTCACGAGCAACGCCAGAGGCCACCACTGCCCGGCGGCCAGAACAATGCGGGGGATTCCCGCAGCCGCCGCAGCTGAGCCGACGACCCACACTGGGGGGAAGGGGCGGGGTGGTGGTGGGGGGCGAACGTGAGCCAGCGGAGGTTCGGAGGTCAGCACATTTGGAAGCGTTGCCGTCGACACCGACCTCGAGAGGTCCTGCTCGGACGGCCGCTGCAGCGGGCTCAGTTCGACGTTCGGGGTGGGGGCAGAGGCGCGCTGTAGGACACGTGCACTCTGTCAGAGATGAATAACAGGGGTGTTGTCTTGTGTGTTTTGGAGGAGGTGGTGGTGGGGGGGGGGGGGGTACCGTGCCTTCAATGTTGGCCTGACCCCTCCCAATAATTTTAACATCTAACATGGGGCTTTATGTGGCGTGTAACACAATCAATTTGGGCTTGCCCATTGCCATCATATACTTCCCACCCCCCCCCAAAAAAAAACAACACCCGGGATGAATACGTTCCATTTTGCTCACGTAAATTGATAGATAAATAATGTTTCATTGATTTTGTGACTCTCTACAATGTTTGGCCATCTCGTCAAATTCGCGTGCAAGGCATTATAGCCGCACCCGCCCAGTGCACCCAACCGCGGTGTTTAAGGAAAGCCAAACATGTTCTTTAAGCCAAATAACCTAGCCTTTTAGCCAAATAGCGACTGATCATGTCCCCGAGTCCAACCAGGGACGAATCTAAGGGGAGGGCTTGAATGGGTGACCGCCCTCCCTCAGTACCCCAAATGCTAAGAGAAGGAGGGAAGAACGATACAAGAGGAATGATGTTACGCGAGGGGATGATTACGGTCACCAATAATAAGGCACTTCCTCTTAAAGTTTCTGCTGATTTCTTCACAAATCACCTTGTCAGCTCCAGTTGCTGAGAATGTGGCAGGGTTCCTGATCGGTAGAAAGCTCCTATCCTAAGAGTATTGCTGTTGCCTTTTCCCACAGTGACATCAAGCCAAATGGACTCCACAGATACATTTTTATCCCCACCTGCTACCTTTTGAGAACTGAATAAGCTATTCATATAGAGCATTACACCACCCCCTTTTATTGCTGGACCCCTATTGCACGAAAACATATCGTATCCCTGGATCACATAGTCCTGCAAGTTATCTCCAAAATACCCTTCACTGACATATGCCTCCGTAATGCAAACAAAATCTGGTTCCTCCTCAGCAACATAACACTTGAACTCATCAAATTTGGACCGGATACTCTGAGCATTAAACATCATACACTGAACAAATGCTCCATAACCACCATTGGATTTCTCATACTGAGGAGTTCTTTTATCACTAGATGAACCATCACTCTGTCTTCTTGAACTACTGCCGTCCCTATTTGCTGACTTTGAGGTTCTATTGCCTTGGCTGACACTATTGAAATATTTATAAGTTGGCAATGCAATTTCATCCCTCTCCACCCCATTTCCTAGTTTCCCTGAAGGACATGCTCATACACTTTGCCTAACACATGGACCCCCTTCTCAGAGAAGTGCAGGCCATCCCTCTGATAGAGGTCCCACGATGCATAAAACCTGCACCACTCGTCTACAAAGGTGAAACCTAGCTCATGGCAGAGCTTACCTACCCTGGCGTTGGCTGCCAGTGCCCTAGAGCTCCACTCAGGGAGGCTCTAGCCCTAGGCAAAATTGCTGTTACAATGACTCTATTGTCACCTTCAAGGTGGCCAGAAGGGCCCTGTAGTCCCGCAGAAGCCCCTCACTCCCAGCAGGACCTATGTTAGAAGTCAGCTGGGATTAAACCAAGTGTCCGAGGGTTCCAACGAGGAAGTGACCTTCTCTAGGTCAACCTAGGTCACTGACTCGAATGACCTTGCATGACCTTTTGTGACCCAGTGACATTTTCTAAGTAATTCGGGGCGTTGATTTTGAATTCGGCAATCGTTCTCAACTACTTCGATTCCCTTAGCTTCATTTGTCACCAGAGGGTAATAGAATAAGGTCGATCATAACGACTTACGTGTATTGTCACAAAGCCGCCAGGACACTTCTTGCCGATGGTAACTCGGCCGGCGGCGGATCGCGCCGCCTGCTGAGCTGCATGCAACTGAACGACATCCAGTCGCACCACGCGCGCTCTCCTCGCCAGGCAGCCACTCAGTCGTCATACGATGCATCCCAGTCACTGTCGTCCGTTGCAGCCGCATTCTCCTCATCCTCTGCTGTTTCTTGTGTCGTCGCCACCCCTGCTACTTCTCCTGCTACGTCCGGCTCGCCAGTCGCCACCCCTGCTACTTCTCCTGCTACGTCCGGCTCGCCAGTCGCCACCCCTGCTACTTCTCCTGCTACGTCCGGCTCGCCAGTCGCCACGACGTCCGCCTTCTGTTCCCGGTATGCCGAGCACAACTCTGCCACCTTACATCCCATGCAGCAGCAGGTCGTTGTTGGCTGTCGGCTTGATGCTGTGCTTCTTCATGATTCCCCTGAAGCTGTGCTTCTTCCGCTTGTTGGCTTGGAGGCGTTCCAGGGGTGGGGCCTCTCTGACAACGAAGAAATCGAATTTTCTCGTGTAGTCATTCAGCTCAGTTCCCACGACATCGACTACCTCCCGTGCTGAGTGTACGCCGTGATCGCCCGATTTAAGCTGACCGCGTAGAAACGCACACTTTATGATCGATCCAATTGCATCACTAATGGAGGAATGATGATTCACGAGAGAATTACAATAGACTAGGCATGGTGATTCATGAGGGAAGGACAAGGCAGATGGACTTGAATAGCAGGATAAGAGCGGAGTGAGCCAGTGGGTATGAATCATGGGTGGAGTTTTAGTGTAAGTATTAGTGGTGCTCCAGCGCCACCTACATGCGGTGTTCCGGCACCACCTACATGTGGAGTTTCGGCACTACCTACCTACAAAGGCATCGGCACCACTTAACTTTTATAAATTCAACATTGGCACCTATGGAAACGTGTGGAAAGCACCACGTGGAAACCACAATCGGCCGTGCAAAAGCACCGCCTGAAATCATCCGAAGCATTTGAAGAACTCCGCTGGTGGAATGAACAGAGAGGGGAGGCACAACAGAGTAGAAGGTTAGGTTAGACAAGGGCACAACGAAACGAAATGCCGGTGGCATAAAGATGTCACAATACCACCAAGCGGCTGCGAGACACTTTCAGCTTCCTTGAAATCTTGGCATAATGGTTAAAATAGTTCATGCAATTGCTTTGTCATCCCATGTGTGATGTCTGGTGGACAGTGGAATTTTGGGGTACGTTGAAGCTTACATTCGGCCAGTTAATATTGTTTTCGGCGGAATAACTTGCATAGTGTGACTTCAGTTCATGCGAGGAATGCACTGCATACCCGAGGTACCTTTTCTTTTTAATCATCTCCTATTGGCTGAAGCTTCTGAAGGGTCTTGGATCCTCACACAGCCGCAGCTGAGGTTGGAAATATTCATACGGCATGAGGTGCGGACAATCATATTTGTCCCTTCCATATCTATGTTGCATTCTCCCATTGACGCAACGCGGCAACGCCAAACACGGCGTTTGCCGGGAGAGCTTTCGGGCGTCGGTAGCTCAGTCGTTAAGCTGAGCGTCGGGCAAGCCAGAGGTACGGGGTTCGATTCCCCGCGATGCCCGCCCTTCCTGCTAGGGTGAGAGGCGGGCGACGCCATATGGTCTCGGCTGCTGAGTGCGTCGTAAAGCCACAATCCAATCCAATCTAATCGGGAAGAATTATCGAGAAAAATATATGCAGAAGCATTCGGCACCGCACCGATTGACAGCGGATCCGGCGGGCGTCGCCCGCAATCGGTCACCCAAGGTCAGCATTCCATGACGTGTTCGACAAACAGAAGATTAACCCGTGGCTGACGCCCGAACAGCGATATCTGATCAGACACTTGAAGCCAGGTCATGCCGCCGGCAAGCCGCGCCTGCACTTAGGCACGATTGGGGCACTCGCACTTTGAGCGTCTGGTGATGATGCCATCCTCCTTCGGTGGCACGCAGGGAACCCCCAGCTGATGTCATCTGACCTCAATCGACCTCTACCATGGCCGATCCGCGCAAGACGAAGCGATTGCAAAATGGCCCGTCCTTTACGTGTTAGCTCTCATTGCCCCGCACTCTTTGAGTCGGGAGTGTCATCAGCGTTGAGACACGTTCATCGACCCAGACGTGCTCGATTTACACTGTGGGTATGTGTGAAGAGTCCATGTTATACACTATGCTATATGTCATATACATGGTCCATATTTATACAGGAAGACGTTAGTTGAGCATACGTAAAGCTAGTGGGGCTCAGGCTCCACCAAAAGCACGTCAATTTCCTTAAACTCCCCAACCCCTACCCCTGGGATTTGGGCCGGGAAGATAACTCACTCTGTGAGTTCATTCGTGGGTTCTAACTGTTAACAATGAAAGCAAAATAACCGAGGTGCGGCAAAAGATGAGGTACCGCCATGACTGTGGAGGGAGTGATTATTTTTAGGCGTGCCAGACCATAGAGGTCATTTGCGCCGCCATTGAAGGAGCATGTTGCATATCTCTCCATGGAAGCGAGTGTTTGCGATCAAGGTGTAGGCAATTGAACATTTACGTTTTTAGGTGCTGAAGGCGGAGGCTGGGTTGGGGACATCTCCCTGATGTCTAAATGGTTTTAATTTTACTTTACTCCTCCACAAAATAATTCGTTTGGGTGGTTTTGGGGAGGGAGTGTTTTGAGAGTGGCGAGGCGTTGATCTTGCCAGGGTGCCGGCTTTAGCCCACTCGTATCGAAGAGCACCAAGGGATCTTTACCGTGCGAACAAGGAGGTACTTATCCATACCGCCTATCACGCCGGCCGCCGCGTGTTAGTTGTTAGTAGCTGGTTAGTCTAAGTATGCCATGCAGGATTCTCAGTTTGATTAGTACGGTGTTTTGCAACTCGGCTCTTCTACGTCCGCCGTTCCTCTTGGTAGCCATTTACGCTATGAGTTGGAAGGCAAATCGGCCCATCTACGTCCGATGGCTCCTCTGGGTAGTCGTTTTACGCTATGCTATTTTTGTTTGCTTTAGTTTTTATGTTTTCTTAAAGCAAGTCGGCTTATGCACTTCCGACGGCACCGCTAGGTAGCCAATTATTTCTAACTGGGAAGCAAATCGGCTCATGTACGTCCGACGCCAGGCGGGGATAAGACATAAAGACATAAAAGATTAGTGCAACTATGAGCCACAAGGGCCCTTCTTGGTTGCACTCTGTACACTGAACCAGTCGCCCACCAAATCTGTCAATCAGCCCTCCCTGTAATACTGAAAAGCAAGCCCTCTATTCTTACAATGATTGGCTATGCTGTTTTTAAAGATGTTCAATGTGCTGCTACTGACAATGTTTTCTGGCAGCTGGTTCCAGTGTTCTACTACCCTGTTGGTGAAGAATGTCTGGCTTAACCTTGCTCCGCTGTGGTTAACTATAATTTTGAATTTATGACCTCTAATTGCATCATTTCTGTTCACTTCAAACATTTCCCCAAGGTATCCCCTCTCCATACCATGTACAAATTTAAAGACCTCGATGAGATCTCCTCTCAGCCTTCTATATCTGAGTGAAGACATATTCAATTTCTTCAATCTCTCCTCATATGCCAGGTTGCTTATGCCATTAACAATTTTTGTAGCCCTCTTTTGTACTCTCTCTAAAAGCCAACGATCTTTTCCATAGCTCAAAGACCAAGCTTGGATGCAGTATTCCAAATGTGGCCTGACATATGCACAGTAAAGCTTCCTGATCATTTCCTCACTTCTGTATGATACATTCCTATTTATTGCCCCGAGCATCCTCAGTGCCTTCTTCCTGGCTTCCTTGGTCTGTTCTGATGCCCCCAATTTTGTGTTTAGAATAACACCTAAATCCTTCTCCTGTTGAGTCACTGATAGCACTTGGCCACCCATTAAGTATGGAGCCTTCATATGCTGCTTACCTACACGCATGATTTTGCACTTATAAAAATTAAATTTCATTTGCCATTCTTCGGACCACTTCACAAGTTCGTCTAAGTCTTTTTGCAGCGAGATATGGTCATCTTGACCTGTTATTGCCCTAAAGACCTTCAAATCATCCGCAAATTTCAAAACTTTACTGCTTAGGCCACTTTCAATGTTATTTACAAATATAATGAACAGTAGTGACCCCAGTACTGACCCCTGAGGGACTCCACTAAGAACATTTTGCCATGATGACTTTGTACCATTTAGCATCACGCTTTGCTGTCTATCTGAAAGCCACAACTCTATCCATTTTAATATGCTACCTGCAATACCATGGGAATGAAGCTGTATCATTAACCGTTTATGGGGTACCTTGTCAAAGGCCTTACTAAAGTCAAGATATGCTACACCAACCTGATTTCCCTGATCAAATTGTTCTGTGGCGAAGTTCAAAAAGTCCAAGAGATTTGTGAGACACGATCGTCCTATTCTAAACCCATGTTGAGTATCTTGAATCAATCTGCTACCTTCCAGATGACTAACTATTCTATCCTTGATAATTGATTCGAGTACCTTGCGGACTAGGGATGTGAGACTTACTGGCCTATGGTTTTCAACTTTCCCTCTTTCTCCTTTCTTGAAAGGAACTACATTTGCCCTTTTCCAATCGGTTGAATTTCATTTTGTGAAGCTGATCTACAAAATGTTATACTAAGTGGAAATGCCAGTTCCTTTTCAGTTTCCCGCAACACCCTAGCATAAATTTCATCAGGTCCTGCTGCCTTGTTTGGCTTTATTTTCCTGATATGATTGTAAACAACATCACTATCAATGAAATTAACATCACTTATCAGATCACATGGCACTGAACTATGGTGCACGGTCAGCAGATTGGTCATATCTTCCAATGTAAACACTGATTTAAACTGCTTGCTCAGCTCCTCAGCCATTTAACTATCCTCACCCAATGCAATCCCGTTTACTTTCAGCGGACCAATCGTGCTAGAAACTTTACTCAGCTTGTAAAAACTAAAGACATTTTACTGTCCCCATTACAGTTTCTAGCTAAATCCAGTTTTTTTGCTCGCTTTGCTGCTCTGGTTTTTTGCTTCACAGTGTCTCTGGCTTTTCGATGCGCCTTTAGATTAACGACATTTGAAGTTTCTTTAAAGACTCTAAATGCAGTTTTCTGAGCCTTAATCGCTTTTATCAAGCCATGCTGTAAGCCATGCTGGCTTTCCTACCCTTCTTTTGCGTCTTTTCTTTTGGGGGACATGTCTAATCTGAACTTCCTTCAAGTAAGATTTAAAGTTTTCCCACATTTCACAGGCATTTAAATTGGAGAATTCTTCTTCCCATCCGATGGCACTTAAAGGTGTTGGGTGTTGGTCGTTGGCCATACTCTAATCGAGGCTGTGTTAGCTTTGTGCAACCAGTTCTAAGTCTAGTGAGGATAACCTGTTTTTTTTCGGTGATCCCGGTGACGTCAGAGTGCTAACTTAAATACATGGTGCGTGGTTAGCGGCGAAGTCCTAGGTCACGACAAATGAAAATGCTTGTCAAATTACTGTGTTTTTTCACCGCTGTCGGGGTAGGAATTAAACATCCAATAATGCCAAACGACGCTCGTCGTTTGCCTTTAGGTATCGTCGGCCACCGTGGCCGACGATATGCCATGCCAAGCGCCGCCATTTCACGTCGGTTAGTCGCGGGCGAAGAGCCGCAGGTGGGATTCGAACCCACAGCCTTCCGGACGGGAGACGAGCGTCCTACCTTAGTGTTCGCCCCCACTGCTTCGATATGCAGGGCGGCGACGTCCTGCATAGCAAGAGTTGCATAATTGCTGCTGATGGTATGAGTGTTCTCTGCATGAGAATTGCGGCTGGTTGTCAGCATCCCACTGCTCTTTGCTGGGTATTTGAGTGATTCTCTAGACCCTAGGACTCTAGGGCACTTCACTACACCGGTCAGTGGCGTACCTAGGATTCGCATCGGGGAGGGTAAACTGATTTAGAGGGGTCCAAACTACCTCCCGTGTTTTTAAGCTATTTTCCTATAGAAAGGCTCTGACCTTCCATCATTTTCAAGCCACCGGATTTAAATGCACTCTCCTGTTTAAAGAGTCATGGTATTATATTCCATGTTAAGTCAGCTCTCATGCTCAAAATGCGCAATGAGTGCCTTTTAGTCTTGTATTTGCGTATAGCTCAAACACTGCTGTCAGCAGCGCCTAACATATTCGTGCAGTGGGAACGTGTGAACTTTGTGAAATTAAAATAGTCAATATGGAGTAAAACATGTATTCAGTACTCAAACTAAAACAGTCCACACTGCGCAAAAGAAAGCTAGTTATCAAACTCGCCATAAATCAAGTACCGCCTTCCAACGCACCATGCTACTCTGCCCTCTCGCCCCTCCCACATCCTGGTCACTGAGGCTAGCCGGGTTCTAGAATCTAACTCTAAATCTAGATAGTATTTAGAAGAGCCGTGGTCCGGGCGGCAGATATCAGGCTCCGATCAGTGGAGCCACTGTCGCCGGGAGGTGAAGTCAGGGGAGCAGCAGGCCCGAGGCAGTGAGGACAGGCAAGCGTTGGCCTGAGGAAGTGAGGACAGGCAGGTGTTGGCCCGAGGCAGTGAGGACAGGGAAGCGACGGCCCGAGGTAGTGAGGACAGGGAAGCGGCGGACCGAAGTAGTGAGGACAGGGAAGCGTTGGCCTGAGGTAGTGAGGACAGGGAAGCGGCGGCCCGAGGTAGTGAGGACAGGGAAGCGGCGGACCGAAGTAGTGAGGACAGGGAAGCGTTGGCCTGAGGCAGTGAGGACAGGCAAGCGTTGGCCTGAGGAAGTGAGGACAGGCAGGTGTTGGCCCGAGGCAGTGAGGACAGGGAAGCGACGGCCCGAGGCAGTGAGGACAGGGAAGCGACGGCCCGAGGTAGTGAGGACAGGGAAGCGGCGGACCGAAGTAGTGAGGACAGGGAAGCGTTGGCCTGAGGTAGTGAGGACAGGGAAGCGGCGGCCCGAGGCAGTGAGGTCGGAGGAGAGGCAGCCCAAGGTAGTGAGGTCGGCTGAACAGCCATGGAGTCGGCGGAGAGTGTGGACACGTCCCTGGACACGGGAGCCGGCGGGAGCAACACGTCCACACGCCTGACCAAGCTGTTCTCTACGTTGGACCTGGGGAAGACGCCTGGAACACCTCATCAGCTGACCTGCTCTTCAAACGACAGAGTTCTGCAGCCGGAGCTGGATGGAGGTCCCGACTCGTTACAGCCGGAACTGGGGAAGAGGCCAGACTCACTTTTGAAGTCGATGCTGGGGAAGAGCTCGGACACGTCATCTCAGCTGAAGCTGGGGAAGGGCACCGACTCGCCTCTCAACGTGAAGCTGGAAAAGAGCCCAGACACGTCTCATCACATGTACCTGGAGAGGGGCCTCGACTCGCCTGCCCAGACGGGGCTGAAGAAGAGCCCCGGCTCGTCGTCCCAGACTAAGCTGAAGAAGAGCCCCGACTCGTCGTCCCAGACTAAGCTGAAGAAGAGCCCCAACTCGTCTCCCCAGACGGGGCTGAAGAAGAGCCCCGGCTCATCGTCCCAACCTGAGCTTGAGAAGGGCCCCGACTCATCGTCCCAGACGGGGCTGAAGAAGAGCCCCGACTCACATCCCCAGACGGGGCTGAAGAAGAGACACGACTCACATCCCCAGACGGGGCTGAAGAAGAGACACGACTCACATCCCCAGACGGGGCGGAAGAAGAGCCCCAACTCGTCTCCCCAGACGGGAATGAAGAAGAGCCCGAACTCATCGTCCCAGACGGGGCTGAAGAAGAGACGCGACTCGTCTCCCCAGTCAGCGGGAGCAACAGCCGGCGCCACCCAAGACACACAGCATTCTGTCACTGAGAAGGTCAATGGCGGTGCCGCAGCATCTGAGTTTCTTCGCGGGTCGCAGACGAAGGGGCGCGCCAAGGCGGATGCCCCGAAACTCGGGGGAGCGGAACAGCCCGTCAAACAGGAGGAGAAATGTGCCAGCGGCGGCACCAGTCGCAGTGCATCACCGCAGAGGAACAGCAAAGCCTCGAAAAGTGCGCCGGAGCGCGGAACCAGCCACAAGCATGGCACTTTGATTCGGATAGCATTCGGTAAATACCGGTGCTCACACTGCACGAAGAGGTGGACGTCGGCACATAGTTGGTACGGCAAGATCAAACTGTGCGGCGAATGCTATGACTGGGGGTATTATGAGCCAGTCTTTCCGTACCTAGTATTCATCCGTCACAAGCGGCCGCGTGGTCGTGGCTCCACGGGTCCACACCGTTCCGAGTTGTGCGAAAGCTGTTGGGAGCTGGGCCGGGGCTGCATCAGTGCGTCATCGTCGTCATTAATTGCATCCGCTTCGTGTGACGCTGCAGGCCCGCATAGGGAGGAACGCAGGAAACTGCGAGAGTGGATGGTGAAATTCAGGAAAAGGGAAGAACGGGAGGCGGAACGCAGGTAAAATGGAGAATTGAGGAAAGAAACAGGAAAAAAGAATTGCGACAAAAGGGAAACGAGTACTGAAGCAAACGCAGTAGCATCGAACCAACTGAATGTACTTGGAAGCCACAGCAATGGCACTTTCGAGAAACACTCGGTCCTGTAAGCGTTCATTGAATGAAAGCCGAGCACGATTAATGCCAGGAGCCTCTTAGCTACTCCATTTTATTTATGGAGTGACCATTCCATAGCCGGCTCATATGATTTCGATTTGCAATAGCACAGGATTGCTGGAAAGTCTGGCTGATATATTGCTCACATGACGAGTAAAATAGCCCCATATCCGAACAACTGTGGTCCCACAACTGCATGTATGTACGTGTCGAATGTGTGGGGTCAGAAGGCTGACACCCCCGCGTTCGTCCCGGTTCACACCGCTACCGAACCGGAGAAGATTCGGTGACCGGACACCTTATATGGTGCGATTTCCGGTCCGGGTGGCGATCACCTGGCGGTGTGGACCGGTCAGGCTACCGCCTCCACCGGTCAGGCTACCGCCGGTCCGGTCCGGGAGGGGGACACCTGTCTGGTGGCGGTGTGGGCCGGCTCCCGCCCCCACCGGTCAGGCTACCGCCGCCACCGGTCAGGCTACCGCCGGGCCGGTCAGGCTACCACCGGGCCGGTCCGGGAGGGGGACACCTGTCTGGTGGCGGTGTGGGCCGGCTCCCGCCCCCACCGGTCAGGCTACCGCCGCCACCGGTCAAGCTACCGCCGGCGCCGGTCAGGCTACCGCCGGGCCTGGTCCGGGAGTGACACCTGCCTGGTGGCGGTGTGGGCCGGCTCCCGCCCCCACCGGTCAGGCTACCGCCGCCACCGGTCAAGCTACCGCCGGCGCCGGTCAGGCTACCGCCGCCACCGGTCAGGCTACCGCCGGCGCCGGTCCGGGCGAGGCCTCCGACCGCTGAAGATAAACTTGGTGTATCTTTCAGTCTGTCCGCCGGCAGCGGCGGCAGCCACTCCGCCCCCCGGCGCACACACTGGGAGGGAAGCCACAGGGAAGGCGGATCACAACACCCGCCGCGCGACGTTTAGTCGGATGTCATACCTTGATCACGTGGTTGTAAGCATCCAGTGTTTTATGGTGTGCAGACAGGCTAGCGACTGGGAATCATTGTGTAGTTTATGCAGTTTTCAGCCCGGCTAAACAAAATTCAGGCACTGTAGGGTCATTTCAACGCAACCGATCGATGACACCCGCAATTTCAGATTTTGCTTAAAATCTCCACAGAGATTAATCTCCTTAAAATCTCTTTAAATCTTAGCCCCTGAACACACGCTTCTGGAAGCATTGTGTCTCTAACCAGCAGTTTGCCATGCACGGTGGCGTAAAAATATCCCGATGTACAACAAACTGATCTGTTTAAGTTGATGCATCTCCAGGAGGTGAAAATTATGCATGTATCCGAAATCTAAAATGGGGTGCAAAATATATTATATTGGGATGCGTACATCACATGGATTTTCAAATTTGACAAATTTTCAAATTTTCAAACCATTTTCCTCCAAAACTTGGCAATTGTTTTTCTCTAGTTGTAAAAAAAAATCCACTATCTTACTTTCACATGTCTTTTCCACTCAACGGTTATATTTTACTTGCAAATCATCGTTGTATTGAAGACATGGTTTGTCGCCCATCCTCTTATTCTCGGTGACTTTAATCTAAAAGGTTATGAAAATGCTGGTGTTGGCTCCCCATCATGCAAAATGTTCAGGAAATGCCTTGACGAGGACCTGTTCTTACACCAGTTTGTATCGGAACCTACCAGGCATGGTTCATTCTTGGACCTTGTATTCTCGCATGTAAGTGACTTGGTTCAAGACTTGACTGTAGGCGAAACTCTGGGAAAAAGTGACCATAACATAGTTAGATTCAAGGCAAATGTAGGGGAAATTATCAAGGATAATTTGGTAAAGGTTCCAAATTTCAACAGAGCAGACTTTAACGGCATGAGAGCGGGTTTAAGTCCATCAGATTGGAAGAAGAATTATCCAATTTAAGTGCCTGTGAAATGTGGGAAAACTTCAAATCTTACTTAAAGGAAACTCAGATTAGACATGTCCCCCCAAAAGCAAAGACCCAAAAGAAGGGTAGGAAAGCCAGCATGGCTTACACCAGACGTGATAAAAGCAATTAGGGCTAAGAAAACTGCATTTAAAGTTTTTAAAGAAGCCTCAAATGTCATTAATCTAAAGGCGTATCGAAAAGCTAGAGACACTGTGAAGCAAAAAACCAGAGCAGCAAAGCGAGCAAAGGAACTGGATTTAGCTAGAAGCTGTAATGGGGACAGTAAAAAGTTCTTTAGTTTCTACAAGCTGAGTAAAGTTTCTAGCACAATTGGTCCACTGGAAGTAAACGGGACTACATTGGGTGAGGATAGTGAGATGGTTGAGGAGCTGAGCAAGCAGTTCAAATCAGTGTTTACATTGGAAGATATGACCAATCTGCCGACCGTACACCATAGTTCAGTTACATGGGATCTGACAAATGATGTTGATTTCATTGGTAGTGATGTTGTTTACAATCATATCAGGAAAATAAAGCCAAATAAGGCAGCAGGACCTGATGATATTTATGCTAGGGTGTTGCGGGAAACTGAAAAGGAACTGGCATTTCCACTTAGTATAATATTTTGTAGATCAGTTTCACATAATGAAATTCCAACCGATTGGAAAAGGGCAAATGTAGTTCCTATTTTCAAGAAAGGAGAAAGAGGGAAAGTTGAAGACTATAGGCCAATAAGTCTCACATCCCTAGTCTGCAAGGTACTCGAATCAATTATCAAGGATAGAATAGTTAGTTATCTGGAAGGTAGCAGATTGATTCAAGATACTCAACATGGATTTAGAAAAGGACGATCGTGTCTCACAAACCTCTTGGACTTTTTGAACTTCGCCACAGAACAATTTGATCAGGGAAATCAGGTTGATGTAGCATATCTTGACTTTAGTAAGGCCTTTGACAAGGTACCCCATAAACGGTTAATGATACAGCTTCAGTCCCATGGTATTGCAGGTAGTATCTTAAAATGGATAGAGTTGTGGCTTTCAGATAGACAGCAAAGAGTGATGCTAAATGGTACAAAGTCATCATGGCAAAATGTTCTTAGTGGAGTCCCCCAGGGGGTCAGTACTAGGGCCATTACTGTTCATTATATTTGTAAATAACATTGAAAGTGGCCTAGGCAGTAAAGTTTTGAAATTTGCAGATGATTTGAAGGTCTTTAGGGCAATAACAGGTCAGGATGAGCATATCTCGCTGCAAAAGACTTAGACGAACTTGTGAAGTGGTCCGAAGAATGGCAAATGAAATTTAACTTTGATAAGTGCAAAATCATGCATGTAGGTAAGCAGCATATGAAGGCTCCATACTTGATGGGTGGCCAAGTGCTATCAGTGACTCAACAGGAGAAGGATTTAGGTGTTATTCTAAACACAAAATTGGGGGCATCAGAACAGACCAAGGAAGCCAGGAAGAAGGCACTGAGATGCTCGGGGAATAAATAGGAATGTATCATACAGAAGTGAGGAAGTGATCAGGAAGCTTTACTGTGCATACGTCAGGCCACATTTGGAATACTGCATCCAAGCTTGGTCTCCTAGCTATGAAAAGATTGTTGGCTTTTAGAGAGAGTACAAAAGAGGGCTACAAAAATGGTTAATGGCATAAGCAACCTGGCATATGAGGAAAGATTGAAGAAATTGAATATGTTTTCACTTAGATATAGAAGGCTGAGAGGAGATCTCATCGAGGTCTTTAAATTTGTCAATGGTCTGGAGAGGGGATACCTTGGGGAAATGTTTGAATTTAACAGAAATGATGCAATTAGAGGTCATAAATTCAAAATTAAAATTAACCACAGCAGAACAAGGTTAAGGCAAACTTTCTTCACCAACAGGGTAGTGGAACACTGGAACCAGCTGCCAGAAAACATCGTCAGTAGCAGCACATTGAACATCTTTAAAAACAGCATAGACAATCATTATAAGAATAGAGGGCTTGCTTTTCAGTATTACAGGGAGGGCTGATTGGCAGATTTGGTGGGCAACTGGTTCAGTGTACAGAGTGCAACCAAGAAGGGCCCTTGTGGCTCAGAGTTGCACTAATCTTTTATGTCTTTATGTCTTTATGATCTTTTTACTTGCGAAACCGCAGGGGTCCCAATCACAATGGTGTTCATGCGTCAAAGCTTTGGTGAATGTATTGATGGTGGAACTGTGGCTGCTACTAATCTGACAGGATATCACTACATGGTGCTAGACCAGAACAGCTTACCTCCACGAAGTCCGGGCTTCCACCGAGCACGTCTGCCACATGTTCTTCCAGCTGTGGACCGACGTCCACTTGTGGCTGCACCGGGCACTGGAGCTTCCTCTTCGTTTCGCCGTCCGAGTCGCCACTGTCGCCAGTGTCGCTGTCCTTTGAAGACGACGTGCCGACGTCTTCTGCCGCAGACGCTTCGGCAGGCTGAGGAGGCGAGGTGTCGTCGCCCAGGGCCAACTTTGAGAGCAGGCCGGTCAGGCGCTGCTCGTCCGTGGGCTTGTCGGCCCCGCCGGTGTTGGTGTCCAGAGACATGGTGATGCCGCCCATCTTCCTCTACTGGCCTCGCTGCCGTGAACTATCGTTCAACTGATATCACGCCACGTGTCCACCACTATCGCGACCGCGCTGACCTGACCGCCGTTCCTCTTCCGCCTAGTCTAACCTCACTCTCTCGAGCCACCGTTCCTCTGACCTCACTTCCTAAAGCCACCGGTCTTCTGACCTAACTGCCTCGGACCTCCGTTCATCTGACCTCACTGCCTCGAGACACCGTTCCTCTTCCGTCTAGTCTGACCTCACTCTCTCGGGCCAGCGTTCCTCTGATGTTACTTCCTCAGCACACCGTTCCCCTGACCTCGTTTCCTCGAATCATCTTTCCTCTGACCTCACTGCCTAGTCACCTTTCCTCCGACATCACTGCTTCGAGTTATCGTTCCTCTGACCTCACTTCCTCGAGTCACCGGTCCTCTAACCTCGCTTACTCGATCTACCGTTCCTCTGACTCGCTTCCCCGAGCCACCGTTCCCCTGAACTCAATGCCTCAGGACACCGCTCTTCCAACCTCACTGCTTCGTGTCATCGGTCCTCCGACCTCACTTCCTCGGACCACAAATCCTCTGGCCACACTTCCTCGAGTTAGTGTACCTGACTCATTGTCCCGAACCACCATTTATCTGACCTCACTGTCCCGAACCGCCATTCCCCTGACCTCACTGTCCCGAACCGCCATTCCCCTGACCTCACTGTCCCGAACCGCCATTCCCCTGACCTCACTGTCCCGAACCGCCATTCCCCTGACCTCACTGATTCGGACCACCATTCCTCTGACCTCTCAGGCTGCTGGCTGCAGCGAGTCCCCTGTCCGTCTCGGTGCTGATCGTATGGATCTGAGCACGTTCTGCACATACGGAAGGCCAGCTAGACGAGGCACGGCAAATTCCAACGTGTCATCTCAAGCCGTCCAAGACTACCCTCAGGATAATAATTGGAATAAAAAAACATTTGTAGGCCAAACTGACCCTCACCCCGAACACAACGTGCGCAACCGGAAGCCACAGTGCACGGCACAGAGGCAGACACCGAGACTGGAGCCCTGCAGTCTCTGTCTCTGTCAGGTCCAGTCTCTGTCGCCGCGCGACGCGCCAGTGGTGTGCCGTGCAGCGGCGACACTTGAGTACCACCATCCTGCCCGCCAGCCAGTCGTCCGGCGCAGCTGGCACAGGCGACCGTGGCGCCCCTGGCGGCGATCGCGGGACTCCAGAGCGACACGGAGCCCAGCAGTGTGCGGACACGGACGCCGTCGACGCGGCGCACCCGTTCGGATCAGGCCAGGCCGCGGCGGCTGATACCACGGTACCGAGATACGGGGACAGTGGACCCGCCGCAGCCGGCCGTCTGTGAGGTCAGGAGAGCGTTAGCTCGAGGAAGTGAGGTCGGCAGTGAGGTCAGAGGACCGGTGGCCCCAGGAAGTGAGGTCGGCAGTGAGGTCAGAGGAACGGTGTCTCGAGGCAGTGAGGTCCGAGGCAGTTAGGTCAGAAGACCGGTGGCTCGAGGAAGTGAGATCAGAGGACCGGTGGCTCGAGGAAGTGAGGCCAGAGGAACTGTGGCCCGAGAGAGCGAGGTCAGACCAGGCGGAAGAGAAGCGGCGGTCGAGTCAGCGCGATCGCGATAGTGGTGGACAAGTGGCGTGATATCAGTTGAACGGTAGTTCACGGCAGCGAGGCCAGTAGAGGGAGCTGGGCGGCTTCATCATGTCTCTGGGCACCAACACCGGCGGGGCCGACAAGCCCACGGACGAGCAGCGCCTGACCGGCCTGCTCTCAAAGTTGGCCCTGGGCGACGACACCTCGCCTCCTCAGCCTGCTGAAGCGTCTGCGGCAGAAGACGTCGGCACGTCGTCTTCAAAGGACAGCGACACTGGCGACAGTGGCGACTCGGACGGCGCAGTGAAGACGAAAAAATTCGGCAAGTTCAAGTGTCCCCGGTGCAGCCACAAGTGGACGTCCGTCCACAGCTGGACGAACATGTGGCAGACGTGCCTGGAGTGCTCCACCGAAGACGATCCGGTCTGGGTAGTGCCGTACAACACTATCAAGCGCGAGCTGACGGCAGGCGCGTCCCATCGAGGTCGTCCGCACCAACGCAGCATGTGCGAAATGTGTCGCAAGCTGGGTCGGAGCTGCACGAAAGTCTTGGCAGTCCCGAAAAGCAATATGTCGAAAGACTAGCCGACACGACGTGGGACAAATGTACCCGGTACTGTAGCCAGCGGCCAATCCCGGAGCGGGCCATACAATCAGTAGCTACATACAACAGCCCGAACAATACTGCCCATGGTAGGCAAATTTATGTTTTAGGCGCTTTATGAATTCTTGGAATATGTCATTCCAATACAATGTTTATGAAGGTGATTAAGATGATGGCACCACTCATGTTCTAAAGACATAGACATAAAAGATTAGTGCAACTATGAGCCACAAGGGCCCTTCTTGGTTGCACTCTGTACACCAGTTGCCCACCAAATCTGTCAATCAGCCCTCCCTGTAATACTGAAAAGCAACCCCTCTATTCTTATAATGATTGTCTATGCTGTTTTTAAAGATGTTCAATATCCTGCTACTGACAATGTTTTCTGGCAGCTGGTTCCAGTGTTCTACTACCCTGTCGGTGAAGAAAGTCTGTCTTAACCTTGTTCTGCTGTGGTTAACTTTAATTTTGAATTTATGACCTCTAATTGCATCATTTCTGAATTCAAACATTTCCCAAAGATATCCTCTCTCCAGACCATGGACAAATTTAAAGACCTCGATGAGGTCTCCTCTCAGCCTTCTATATCTAAGTGAAAACATTCAATTTCTTCAATTTTTCCTCATATGCCAGGTTGCTTATGCCATTAAAGATTTTTGTAGCCCTCTTTTGTACTCTCTCTAAAAGCCAACAATCTTTTTCATAGCTAGGAGACCAAGCTTGGATGCAGTATTCCAAATGTGGCCTGACATATGCACAGTAGAGCTTCCTGATGACTTCCTCCCTTCTGTATGCTACATTCCTATTTATTGCCCCGATCATTCTCAGTGACTTCTTCCTGGCTTCCTTGGTCTGTCCTGATGTCCACAATTTTGTGTTTAGAATAACACCTAAATCCTTCTCCTGCCGAGTCACTGATAGTACTTGGCCACCCATCAAGTAAGGAGCCTTCATATGCTGCTTACCTACATGCACGATTCTGCACTTACCAAAATTATATTTCATTTGCCATTCTTCGGACCACTTCACAAGTTCGTCTAAGTCTTTTTGCAGCGAGATGTGCTCATCTTGACCTGTTATTGCCCTAAAGACCTTCAAATCATCCGCAAATTTCAAAACTTTACTGCTTAGGCCACTTTCAATGTTCTTTACAAATATAATGAACAGTAGTGGCCCAGTACTGACCCCTGGGGGACTCCACTAAGAAGGTTTCGTCGTCCTTTTCTAGACCCGTGTTGAGTATCTTGAATGAATCTGCTACCTTCCAGATAACTAACTATTCTATCCTTGATAATTGATTCGAGTACCTTGCAGACTAGGGATGTGGACTTACTGGCCTATAGTTTTTAAGTTTCCCTCTTTCTCCTTTCTTGAAAATAGGAACTACATTTGCCCTTTTCCAATCGGTTGGAATTTCATTTTGTGAAACTGATCTACAAAATATTATACTAAGTGGAAATGCCAATTCCTTTTCAGTTTCCCACAACACCCTAGCATAAATTTTATCAGGTCCTGGTGCCTTGTTTGGCTTTATTTTCCTGATATGATTGTAAACAACATCACTATCAATGAAATCAACATCATTTATCAGATCACATGTCACTGAACTATGGTGCACGGTCGGCAGATTGATCATATTTTCTAATGTAAACACTGATTTAAACTGCTTGCTCAGCTCCTCAACCATCTCACTATCCTCACCCAATGTAATCCCGTTTACTTCCAGTGGACCAATTGTGCTAGAAACTTTACTCAGCTTGTAAAAACTAAAGAACTTTTTACTGTCCCCATTATAGTTTCTAGCTAAATCCAGTTCTTTTGCTCGCTTTGCTGCTCTGGTTTTTTTGCTTCAGTGTCTAGCTTTTCGATACGCCTTTAGGTTAACATTTGAAGCTTCTTTAAAGACTCTAAATGCAGTTTTCTTAGCCTTAATTGCTTTTATCAAGTCTGGTGTAAGCCATTCTGGCTTTCCTACCCTTCTTTTGCGTCTTTGTTTTTGGGGGACATGTCTAATCTGAATTTCTTTTAAGTAAAATTTGAACTTTTCCCTCATTTGACAGGCATTTAAATTGGAGAATTCTTCTTCCCATCTGATGGCACTTAAAGCCGCTCTCATGCATTCAGTCTGCTCTGTTGAAATTTGGAACTTTTACCAAATTATCCTGAATAATTTCCCCTACCCCTACATTCTGTGTAAACACGACTCATGTACCTACTTTTCAGGCTGTGCGGAAAATAACACAAAAGGAGCTCTGAGTTGGGTAACATGGCATAAAAGAAGTGTTTAAAAAATAACTTAACAATACAACATTACCTAACCTAACCTCCCTTTCGAGAAAAACAAACAACGAAATTTCAAAATTAAGTAATTTTGTACGCTAGATGAGCCTAGCCTAGCATGAGATGCTTTTACAGAAAAAATGTCCGAAATTTTTAATTTAACAACTACCAAATTTCGAACTTAGAAGTCACAAACTGAACTAGCCTAACGCAACTCATTTGTTTGCTTGACGAAGGCAAAGGTGTGTAACAACTTGTCTTGTTACCACCTTAAATATACGACAAACCTAATCGACTGCGTCAACGTACTGGCATTTCGGTACATATGTAGCAAGCGTTCTCCAGGATTTGTTAGTTTAGAGTATCTGTCTGCCACAACTTAGGACTTCTGCCTACAAATTAACGGCACTAGGTGCAATCCGCTTTCAGCATTGCCATTTTCTCGCCTCACGTTTGAGTGCTTCCTTGCCATTGAAAAGTAGACGTCGATAAACGCTGCGGTATTTTAATACAATGTGCCGTGCTACAGGGTCCAAAAACCTAATACTGTAGAGACACCCATGGTGTTAAACTTTCGTTATTGTACTCCGTCTCCCACTCTCTGAACTTAGCACCGACCTCGTGAACTGAAATGTTTAAAAAAGACATGGCGTGGAAATACATGTAGATATTTGTATCTGAGAAGAGTTGGACAGAGTGACGCAGTGTTTAATAGATGAAATACAAGAGGTGCTGCTGGAACCGGTTCTTATGTGACCAAATCGAAATTCTAAACGGACGCACGATCATTTTACACCGGCAAAATATCCCTCCTTAAAAGTACTACGGATACACAACAGCCAAGTATTTGAGTAGGCTCCACGCCAGCTGCCACGCCTTAGCCCGTCGTCCGCAGATGCGGTGAGTGGAGGCTCCGCTTTTGCTCGCATTTAGTTAAACGGCCCGATGCGGATGTTGCGTGGCGTATCGCCGCGCGCACACACAAATTGCGGTGATGTGCGCCGTGGCGTCGGCTGGAGCCGGTCACCCTTGCAATGGACACATGACAAGACACTCAGGCACGCTTGGAAGCCGAGACGACCACCGCCAGCGCCTGACAATGGCCGGGCTGCTGGTCTCGACGGCGCCAGATACCACAGTGCTGGCGCCCACGTCCGCCGCACTCCCGACCTTCCGACCGCTGGCCTTCGGACATGTCCTCTGCACTCCACACCCTGAGGCACGTCCCGAGCCCCTGACCTTCACACATGTCCTCTGTACTCCACACCCTGAGGCACGTCCCGAGCCCCTGACCTTCACACATGTCCTCTGTACTCCACAGTCGCCGGCGGCGGCCCCCGACCTCCACACATGTCCTCTGTACTCCCAGTCGCCGGCGGCGGCCTCCAGACCTCGTCACGTGTCCTCTGTCCTCCACAGTCGCCGGCGGCGGCCCCCGACCTCCACACATGTCCTCTGTACTCCACATCCTGAGCCCCTGACCTCCACACATGTCCTCTGTACTCCACAGTCGCCGGCGGCGGCCCCCGACCTCCACACATGTCCTCTGTACTCCACATCCTGAGCCCCTGACCTCCACACATGTCCTCTGTACTCCACAGTCGCCGGCGGCCGCCTCCACACCCTGGGCACGTCCCGGCCCCTGACCTCCACACATGTCCTCTGCACTCCACAGTCGCCGGCCCCTGACCTTCACACATGTCCTCTGTACTCCACACCAGGCCCGAGCCCCTGACCTCCACACATGTCCTCTGTACTCCACAGCCCGGGCACGTCCCGGCCCCTGACCTTCACACATGTCCTCTGCACTCCACACCGGGCCGTCCGAGCCCCTGACCTTCCACACATGTCCTCTGCACTCCACATCCTGAGCCCCTGACCTTCACACATGTCCTCTGCACTCCACAGTCGCCGGCGGCGGCCCCCGACCTCCACACATGTCCTCTGTACTCCACATCCTGAGCCCCTGACCTCCACACATGTCCTCTGCACTCCACAGTCGCCGGCGGCGGCCCCTGACCTCCACGAATGTCCTCTGCACTCCACAGTCGCCGGCGGCGGCCCCCGACCTCCACACATGTCCTCTGTACTCCACAGTCGCCGGCGGCGGCCTCCACACATGTCCTCTGTCCTCCACAGTCGCCGGCGGCGGCCCCCAGACCTCATCACGTGTCCTCTGTCCTCCACAGTCGCCGGCGGCGGCCTCCAGACCTCCACACATGTCCTCTGCACTCCACAGTCCGGCGGCCCCCGACCTCCACACATGTCCTCTGTACTCCACATCCTGAGCCCCTGACCTTCACACATGTCCTCTGTACTCCACAGTCGCCGGCGGCGGCCCCCGACCTCCACACATGTCCTCTGCACTCCACATCCTGAGCCCCTGACCTTCACACACGTCCTCTGTTCTTTGCGGGCCGGGAAGCCCCCATCCATGGCACGTGTTCGCCGACGGTAGCAACAATCTCGTGTCTAGGCGACATAAAGTCCACTGCGAGGCCTCACCGGACACAGACTGCCGCCCCGTTTCAAGGTCGCCAGCACACACCCGACCATCTCACCTCGCATGTATTGGCTCGGTCCCGGCGCAAGGCCTCCCGCACATAGTTGACGTCGCGTAAGCATGCCTTGCCATCCACCCACGTACGTAGGAACAGCCGGCTAAAACGCTACAACACATTAAAGGCACACGCGGTCTTCAGAAATACGACCACTGGCGGTACAAAATATTCGTGCATGAAGGACCTCACGGAAACACATCACAGGTCTTACTCCACGACAAGCAGCGGGCTGGCTCGCGCCGGCCCGCCATGGCGTCGCAGCCGCGCCATTCCCTCCCACAGACAGCGGGCCGACCCGTGCCGGTCCGTCTTGACGTCACAGGCAGCTGGCCCGTGCCGTCACAGCCGCGCCATCCCCTCCCACAGGCAGCGGGCCGACCCGTGCCGGTCCGTCATGACGTCACAGGCAGCGGGCCGACCCGTGCCGGTGCGCCGCCAGGTCCGGGCAGCGCCGCGGCCGCCGCAGCTCAGACGGGCAGCACCCGCAGCACGGTGTCGCCGTCCGGCGTGGTGGCGACGGCGGCCCGCTCGCGCCACCGCTGCGTCCACCGCTCGGCCAGCTGCCGGCCGCGCGCGCCGTCGGCCGGCAGCCACACGCAGCGCAGCGCGTCGCGGCCCAGCAGCGCGCGCAGCCGCTCGTCGTCGTCGTCCGTGACGGGCCGGCAGCCGGCCAGCCGCAGCTGCGTGAGCCGGCAGCCGGCCGACAGCGTCGCCGCCGCCGTCGCCGTCAGCCGGCCGTTCTGCGACACGTCCAGGTGCGCCAGGCGCGGCGCCAACGCCAGCGCGCTGTCCGTACAAAGGGGCGCCGTCAGCGCGGCCGGCGCCACGGCCGGCTCGACGCGACAGGTCACGGTCACACTGGACAAGGTCGGCACCTACGCGTGGCCGGGCGGATCGGGAGCGCACGGCCTGTCGGGGGATGGCCGTGCGGCCGTGTGGATGGAGGGAGTCGCCAAGTGGGAGGCCATGTTGAAGACGGAACTGATAAATTAATTAAATTAATTCAAGCAAGAGGGCATACCAAAGGCAAACACAATTTGATCGAATATGAGCACCTGTTACACAGATCGCTGACACAAGTGGTTCACTACGTCCACAGTCAGCGGCGCGACGATGGCCAGTCGTGGGCACGAGGAACGCACCGGCACTGCATGAGACCGCTGCACGTCATGCAGCTCCGGACGTGATTCACACCACACATATCGCACATCGATAGAGCACAGGCACGACGACAACGAAATCGAGTGCATGCTTTGAGTGGGCAAGCGCAGCGCTTCGAGCTGCGTAGCCCCGAAAACTGAACACGATATGACCCACAAGTGGAGCAGAAACAAGTTAACTCCATCAGCTTGACCGCAGTTCGGTCAACAATGATTCACTGTTAACCTTCAAGGTGAAATTTCGATAGTGAACCCAACAAGCATCAATAATGCAGTCAGCTGAAGTGGAAACAAATCCCTGTCAATTAATACCATTACATTTAAATAGTCGACATTGGTGCCGATTGTTACAAACAAGAGCTTAACAAGCCCACATCAGACCACTGATCTGCAACGATGCCGAACCAAACGTGGAACGAGGAAACCCTTATTTCTGGTAGGTGGTGATCTAAGATAATCTCGTCCAAATTATATAAGCTAGTGTGAATGCAGATGACGTCAAAGGAAGAGGATAAACCTAATATAGCACGTGGCCGCCCATCCGCGTTTACATACATCTTGCCAGTTTGTACCAGTCCGCACCCGCCATCCCATTCAGTGTTCGTCTATCCCTGAACGTAGCCGGTCAGTATCCTTCATCCACTCGTCACTCCTGATCAGTTTTCAGTCTGTCAAGTGTCGCGGGCCACAACCCGCCAGTCTCCCATCATCCCTGATCAGTTTTCAGTCTGTCCAGTGTCGCGGGCCACAATCGCCGGTCTCCCGCCACACGTCATCCCTGATCAATATTCTGTCTGTCCCGTGTCGCGGGCCACACCCACCAGTCTCCCATCATCCCTGATCAGTTCAGTCTGTCCCGTGTCGTAGGCCATACCTACCAGTCCCCGGCCACACATCATCCCTGATGAGTTCTTAGTTTGTCCCCGAGCCACCCAGCCCGTCATCCCTGATCAGTCTGCCCGTGTCCACACCCACCAGCCCACCGTCATCCCTGTTTGTCTCCCGTGTCGCGGGCCACACCCACCGGTCTCCCGTCATCCCTGATCAGTCTCCCCGTGTCGCGGGCCACACCCACCAGTCTCCCGTCATCCCTGATCAGTCTCCCCGTGTCGCGGGCCACACCCACCGGTCTCCCGTCATCCCTGATCAGTCTCCCCGTGTCGCGAGCCTCACCCACCGGTCTCCCGTCATCCCTGATCAGTCTCCCCGTGTCGCGGGCCACACCCACCAGTCCCCCGTCATCCCTGATCAGTCTCCCCGTGTCGCGGGCCACACCCCACCAGCCCCCGTCCTGATCAGTCCCGTGTCGCGAGCCTCACCCACCGGTCCCCCGTCATCCCTGATCAGTCTCCCCGTGTCGCGGGCCACACCCCACCAGTCCCCCGTCAGACCCTGGCCGGGCTCCGTACCCCAGCAGTGCGCCGTACCTGGCCAGAGGCGCGGCCTGCTCGTCGGTGCCGGCGCCGTAGCTGAGGTCCAGCTCGCGCAGCGCGCAGTCGCCGCCGCCGACGAACCGCAGCAGCGCGTCGGCCGGCGGCCAGCTGTTGCCCGCCAGCTGCAGCCGCAGCAGCCGGTCCGGCCGCAGCCAGCGCAGCAGCTGCCGCAGCGCCGCCTCCGACAGCTGGTTGTGCGCCAGCCGGAGCTCCGCCAGCGCAGACTCTGCCGGCGCAACGGACGGCTGGTGACGCGGGCACAGGAGCGTGCCGTCACTGGTGAAAGACACGGGGACACACCCACAGCTGGTGACACAGACACGGGGACACACCCACAGCTGGTGACACAGACACGGGGACACCCACAGCTGGTGACAGACACGGGGACACGCCCACAGCTGGTGACACAGACACGGGGACACACCCACAGCTGGTGACACATCCACAGCTAGTGACACAGACACGGGGACACCCGCAGCTGGTGACACAGACACGGGGACACACCCTGCAGCTGGTGACACAGACACGGGGACACACCCACAGCTGGTGACACAGACACGGGGACACACCTGAACTGGTGACACAGACACGGACAGTTGACAGACAGACACCTGCAGCTGGTGACACAGACACGGGGACGCATCCACAGCTGGTGACACAGACACGGGACACACCCACAGCTGGTGACACAGACACGGGGACACACCCACAGCTGGTGACACAGACACGGGGACACACCCACAGCTGGTGACACAGACACGGGGACACACCCACAGCTGGTGACACAGACACGGGGACACCCCTACAGCTGGTGACACAGACACGGGGACACATCCACAGCTGGTGACACAGACACGGGACACACCCTGCAGCTGGTGACACAGACACGGGGACACACCCACAGCTGGTGACACAGACACGGGGACACATCCACAGCTGGTGACACAGACACGGGGACACACCCGCAGCTGGTGACACAGACACGGGGACACACCCGCAGCTGGTGACACAGACACGGGGACACACCCACAGCTGGTGACACAGACACGGGGACACCTGCAGCTGGTAACACAGACACGGGGACACACCCACAGCTGGTGACACAGACACGGGGCACACCCACAGCTGGTGACACAGGGGACACCCGCAGCTGGTGACACAGACACGGGGACACACCCACAGCTGGTGACACAGACACGGGGACACCCCTGCAGCTGGTGACACAGACACGGGGACACACCCGCAGCTGGTGACACAGACACGGGGACACTCCGCAGCTGGTGACACAGACACGGGGACACACCCACAGCTGGTGACACAGACACGGGGACACACCCTGCAGCTGGTGACACAGACAGGGGACACATCCACAGCTGGTGACACAGACACGGGGACACCCGCAGCTGGTGACACACCACAGCTGGTGACACAGACACGGGGACACACCCACAGCTGGTGACACAGACACGGGGACACACCCACAGCTGGTGACACAGACACGGGGACACATCCACAGCTGGTGACACAGACAGGGGACACACCCACAGCTGGTGACACAGACACGGGGACACACCCCTGCAGCTGGTGACACAGACACGGGGACACCCACAGCTGGTGACACAGACACGGGGACACCATTGCACAGCTGGTGACACAGACACGGGGACACATCCACAGCTGGTGACACAGACACGGGGACACACTGCAGCTGGTGACACAGACACGGGGACACACCTGACAGCTGGTGACACAGACACGGGGACACACCCACAGCTGGTGACACAGACACGGGGACACCCTTACAGCTGGTGACACAGACACGGGGACACATCCACAGCTGGTGACACACAGACACGGGGACACACCTGCAGCTGGTGACACAGACACGGGGACACACCCACAGCTGGTGACACAGGGGGACACATCCACAGCTGGTGACACAGACACGGGGACACACCCACAGCTGGTGACACAGACACGGGGCACACCTGCAGCTGGTGACACAGACACGGGGACACACCCACAGCTGGTGACACAGACACGGGGACACACCCACAGCTGGTGACACAGACACGGGGACACACCCGCAGCTGGTGACACAGACACGGGGACACACCCACAGCTGGTGACACAGACACGGGGACACCTCCACAGCTGGTGACACAGACACGGGGACACACCTGCAGCTGGTGACACAGACACGGGGCACATCCACAGGTGGTGACACAGACACGGGGACACACCTGCAGCTGGTGACACAGACACGGGGCACACCCACAGCTGGTGACACAGACACGGGGATACACCCACAGCTGGTGACACAGACACGGGGACACACCCACAGCTGGTGACACAGACACGGGGACACACCCACAGCTGGTGACACAGACACGGGGACACACCTGCAGCTGGTGACACAGACACGGGGACACACCCACAGCTGGTGACACAGACACGGGACACAACCACACAGACACGGGGACACACCCACAGCTGGTGACACAGACACGGGGACACACCCACAGCTGGTGACAGACAGGGGACACAGACACAGACACGGGGACACACCCACAGCTGGTGACACAGACACGGGGACACACCCGCAGCTGGTGACACAGACACGGGGATACACCTGAAACTGATGACACAGACGCGGACACACCCACAGCTGGTGACACAGACACGGGGCACACCTGCAGCTGGTGACACAGACACGGGGCACACACAAACCGGCGATACAGACATTGGGATACACCCAGAGTCACGGGGATACACCCACAGCTGGTGACGCAATAACGTAGTGATGGGCACCGCGTAACAGCAACAGTCAACGTTGAGTTCAGGTTTATCGTGCGCGCAAACATAGTGCTGGTAAGGCCGCATGCCATCGCTCCAACAGATGCATGAAGAATACCTAAGCTTGCTGGTGTCTGATTTTAACACATGAACTTGAACACAATAGTAGCCTTGATCGCTTCTATTTATTGCTTGTGGGGGAGGAACACTACACGCATTACCTCCCAGGATGCTTGCACGAACCCCGATGCTCAAGGGCAAGGTCACCGCTGATTACCACCGTTCGTGCGCAGGTGGTAATCACCCACGCCAGTGTTCAAATGATGGTTTTTCGTTAGGTGTGAGATGTCGAAACGAGCACAGTAGGATGTTGAAATTTGTCATGGAAATAGTGTCATTTCAAATGCTTTTGATGTCTCAGACTTAGATTTGGTCCAATGGTCGTACATGCATCAGTTGTTTTAATATGCATGTTAGGATAGCTATATTCTGGATAGCGAGGAAAAAAACTTATTCTATACACTGGTACTGAATGCCATATCATATTATGAGTAATTCCTTTACCTGAAATTGCATTGCAAATGCTCGTGTGTCGCCATCCCTTATCGAGAGGATGATAATGACACTTAACAAACGAGGTACTGTGAGAAAGGAGACACGAAGACTTTATAATCACACTTCAAGAAGCAAGATGTCGATACTTTTTGGGGAAAGATGTCGATTGAGTGTTCAGAAAGTGGGAAATTCCACCATATTTACGAACACCTTAACACCAACCCACACAGACACCAACCACGAGAGAGGCGAGCCGACCTCAACCGATCTCAACCGCCAGCGCGGCGAACCCACCCGCCGCCGCGCATCTGACGTCACTATGACGCACCGGCGCGACACTCACCGGCCAGGGCCGGGCGCAGCGTGTCGCCGTGTGACGTCACGTGCAGCTCGGTCAGCTGACACGAGGTGAGGTCGAGGCAGGCGAGCCGCGGCAGGCCGGCGACGACGGCGGCCAGCTGGGCGCCGGCCGAGCTGTCGCCCAGCTGGTTGTAGGCCAGGCTGAGCGTGCGGCACACCTGCCGAGCACGCGCGCACGCTGTTGGTTGGCTATTGGTTTTACGACACAGCGACCGTTAAGTCATGTAGCGTCGTCAATCTCTACGCCGATTGGTCGCGGGCGAAGAGTAGCGACAGGTGAGACTCGAACCCACAACCTTTCGACTGTGAGACGAGCAACTCACCCCTAGACTACTCGTCCCCCCGCACGCGTCACACGCGGTGCACTTGAGCAGGGGCGCGGTGGCCAAGTGGTTAAGGTGCTCAGCTTTGGGTACCAAGGCCCCGGGTTCGACACTCGCACCACTCGGGACATTTCGCAATCCCGCGGCCCACCGGCGAAGCAGTGCGGGCGGCGCTATTAGCCGTGATCGTGCATAAAGTGCGTCATAAATCACCAATAAACAAGAGGCACACCAGAGTGGCACGCTGGCACACAGACGGGCACACCGGTGCGCTTCGGACCGACACGGCCGGGACACGGTGATGCACTGACAGAGCGGTACACCTGAGGAACATGGCGGTACACCCGGGTACTCCGGTGTCTTCACAGGCAGCCGGTGTGCCAGGGGTACACCAATACACCGACAAACGGAAGCGCTGTCTCACCGGACCGTTGCGGGGAAAGTAGACAAGAGGCAAGGCGCCTGCCTACCAAACTAAAGGGTTCAACTCGCACCTGTCGCTACTCTTCGGACTAATACGGACCGATCGGCGTGAGGCATTGGCGACGTGAGAATTTGATCGCCAACGGAGGGCAACTAGTGCAAAATGACCTTAGTAGTCCAGGCGCCCTTCAGCCCAAATAATCAGGGAGGGCAACTAGTGTGGAATGGAACTGGGCCGAATGCGGGACATAGTCGAAATTGGAATAAGGAATGGAACAAGGCCGAAGGTGGAATAGCATCGAATGGAATAAGGTCGAAAACCTAGCACAGATAAAAAGTTTGAAGGGTGGGCTAGGTAGCTCTTCTTGACACGTTTTCTCGGATGTTTCCAAGCACACTTCCTCCTATTCACAGCTACATTTCGACCTTCTTCCAGAGGACGCTATTTCACTTTCGCAACGTTCTCTTAACCACTAGGCATGGGCGTAGCTATAGCTATATGGTCATAGCTATACAGCACGTCACAGCTATATGGTCGGACAGAAGACATGCCGTGAAGCCAATAACTACCGCCACCATCAGACCGGTAGACCCGGTCACTTCGATATATCACTGACAGCCTGTACAGTGTACGCCACGGCTTCAACATATCGCCGGCAGCCTATACAGCGTAGGCCGTGTCATAGATATACCACCGACAGCTTCTATAGGGCAGTGTACACCATGCCTTCGAGAGCCTATACAGTGTATAGTGTACAAAATACCTTCGATATCACAGTCTCTACAGTATACACAATGTACACCATGCCTCCGATATACTACCGACAACTTGTACAGTGCACACCCCATGCCTATAATATACCACCGACATCATGTACAGTGAATAGTTTACACCATGCCTTCGATATATCACACACCATATCACGGTCGATGCCCGCCGTGAACAATGTTACCCAGTCAGTTGCACCGAAGAGCCTACCTAGTTATAGCAATTCCAATTTGGTAGCAATTCCATTTGTACAAATGCGCCATTGTTCTTTTGTGCACGCTCATTTTCGTCGGACATTTTCCGGTGCTGGTTTTTTTCATTATAATTATAGCTCGTTGGTAATTTGCGGCTGGAAAACTGTGCCGAGGAAGGCGCATGGCTCAATGTTGCAAAAACATGTGCATCAATTACCTTACTGTGATTTGGCATGTTTATGGATCCTCCTGCATTTCTGCAGCAGGCACAGTCGGTTGCTGTGCTGCAAAATGTGCACGGGGTTCGATCCGGTGCGATGTTGTCCGCGAACACCGGACGCTGGGGCGTGCCTCCCAGTGCCGGCCGCCGGCCGCAGATCAACACACGGACGGGGCATGGCGCATGACGCCGCGGGTGGGTGTGTGAGTCACAGCGGCCGGACGGAGAGGCCCGCTGACTGCAGCTGCACACACGATGCACGCCCGGCGACCCCGGAGACACCACCGCACGGCCGACAGACACACTCTGACGTCACGCGCGTCACCAGCGACCACGCCGGGACAGCGACTGCACTTGGCGATGGGAGGTGTGCGGGTGGGGTGGGGGAGTGGATAAGCACGTGCCTTTAGGTTAGGTCAACTCCCCAACTGAAATATGGCCAACCTTGAATTTTTGAAGCCTTTGCTTATGTCCGAGATGTCATTAAATCCAAGAACAAATGCGGATGAACTCCATCAATAGACGTTCTAACTGGCTCCTCCCCACTCGCACATCTACACCTCCCCACTCGCACTCGCACGATCGGTCTCTATCCGCATTTTCTGGTGCTGATGCACCATAAAATGCGATCTTCGTCAAAATTTCCCATCAATGCGTATGTGGATCACTATCTATTCTGGACTACTTTGCCAGTGTTGTTAAGGATTGATTTTTGTGGTTTTAGGGTGCGTCAACACCAATTGGGTTATACTGCAACCATAACAAGATTCCCGAACAATATTTCGCCCTTTCACGGCCGAACAAAAAAATATGGGACGGTAGCTGATGAGCGACACAAGTGTGTATGCTATTTGAGGTCCTACCTCCGCAAGAAAACGAAAAATTGTTCTATGTTGGACAAATCGAGAACCATCATCGAGAAAGTCAACCAAACTTATGGCGTCAGTGTCATGTTCGAAGTGGCACCGGCGTTCTTCCGAATAGCTCGGACAAGATACCAACGTATTGTGAACAGTAAGTGCTGTGTCACACCTCACACAATTGGGCCTTTCATCCCCGCACAATAAATACCTATGTGCAGCTAGCGTGTGTCCAATTCTAGAAGGACAGAGAACCACCTCGTCCCTTCTACTCTGGCCGAAGGGCGAGGGCCACGGCGCTAAGTGTGGCTTCATTTGTTTCAATTTGTTTTACTCCACTTAGCCCCATCTGGTCTGCCACTGTTTGAGAAGAAATGATGAGACAATTTGATAGTGGTCACTGGCAGGCAGTGGAAGCACGCGACTACATGGTGCTTGTGCTGCAGGTATTGCAGCCTGATCGGCCAGCTCATTACCACGAATTCAGACATGTGCTGGAATTCAGCCAGTGTTACTCGTTTTCCCAAAAGACATAGCGAAGAAAGTTGATATAAAATGTCCCGCACACAGACATGTTGTTGGTTAGAACCACGAGGGTTCGCGAGAAACCAAATGCACATGTCTGTGAGCTTCTGCATCGTTCCTGTGATCGATAGCGCCGAAGTACCTATTGCTGGCGGCCACATCACCAGGAAGTCTTGTATGCAACTCTCCTGAAGCGAAAACTCTATCACCTAGAAACGCACGAGCGTCATTCTTATCAGCCACATTTTACCGAGATGACTTAACTGGGTGCAGCACAGGCCAATACCGACCTCCGCCAACTTGGCGAGACAGAGTTGGGGTTGCTACACACTGTAGTATGATGCGGCCTTGTCCTGACGCTCAGTTGTGAAGTGGCCAAGTAAGGCGGGGATGCGACCATGACGCGGCCTTGTCCGTGCGCTGCAGGCGCGCTAAACACGTCTGCTGCGATTCCGCCTCTGAACGGTAATTCCCGGACCTGGTGTGCGGTCTTTGTGGCACTCCGGCCGTGGATTCCGCGAACACGGAGGTCGCGTGTAGTTCCTTGTTTATTCTTCACGGAACCCGCGCCCAGCTGCGGTGGATTCCGCGAGGAACGCGCCGACAGCAATCAACTGGCGTGTGTCTCTTCGAGAAAGATGGTGACGCCTGTGGGGAATGGCGATCCGACTACGACAGTCATGACAAGTTCGTAGGAAACTTCTTGTAGGCAATGTGATCAGACCAAGTTTTGCACACAATACAAATATTTAGGATTGTCTGTGCCACCGACGGCTAGGTTTTCAAGTTAACAGATAGCACCACAAATGGTTCGCGTAACTCATTCCGCGCGAGGTTTGCCCGAACGCTCCGCATCCGTCACCCACAGAGTATGCCACGTCACACACAGCGGAACCCGAGAAATACTCGCGACAAAGAACGCACCACGGGCTTGCGGTCAGGGTCCACGCAGCAAGCTCTCTGCTGTGTGGAATCATGTTGCATGACGCCCTTCCATCAATCCTGATTCGCTATCTAATCAGACTGCGCGAGCCGTGTGGGCATGTCTGGCGATTGGCCGTTCTCATCCAGCCAGTTTCGTTGGAGCGCTAGGGTACCAGCCGTAAACGGTCGGCCGTAACAAGGTTGTCCGTGCACGCCAGGGCCAGCTGATGTTGGGTATAGCGCACACCTGGGAATGGCCAGGCAGCCCACAATTACTCGGCTATCCGAGCTTACGGCGGGGCGTCGGTAGCTCAGTGGTAAGCTGTAAGTCTGGCACGACAAAGGTACGGGGTTCGATTCTCTACGATGCCCGCCAATCCTGCCGTGGTGAGAGGCAAGTGACGCCGTATGGCCTCGGCTGCTGAGTGCGTCGTAAAGCCGCAATGCATCCATCCATTTGGCCTACGGCCACGTCGACTGCATAGTCTTCTACCGCCCATAACGCCCACAACAATCAGCTGTTCAACACGCGGCCGCACGACGTAGTAGGCGTACCGTTCTTGGTGCATGGTGACCTTGACGCCAGCGTCCCGAGTAAATGGCGCAAATCCCCACATCAAAAAGGAACGTGGTCTTCCGGATTCAACAACCTGTGATTTATCACAAAGACTGCTAAGAGTGTGGACCTGGTTATCACCGAAATGGCGTAGGCGCCCCAGAGCAAACCTCGGGCATTGGATCAGAATGTGATGAACTGGTTTGCACTGTATCGCATGCAGGGAGACAATGACTTGTCATCACTATCGAGAAGGTAACTATGGGCGACATAAATACGACCGATGCGAAGACTGCACAGCGTCACCTCGTCTGGCCCCGCCCTACGCGAGTGCCAAGTCCACTGACCGGGGAAGGGGGCGTGATCCGACCGAGGCCGAGCTTCGGTCGGATCTTGCTGCTGATTTGTCACTTCTAGTGCACACCCTGCAGGGTCCGAGTCAAGTTCCACGTGCCACTGTGCCATGCTTCCTCTCCCACTTCCCACTCCGCAGGATCGGGCCAACTACCACCTGCCACTGTGGCATGCTGCCTCTCTCACTTCCCACCCTGCATGCTGTACCCGATATTCAGGCCATGCGGCTTCTTGGTGTGGATACGGGCTTATGAAGAGAAACGACTGTGGCGTTCTAGGACTTTTGCTTACAATCAAATCATGTCATTGGTTATTGTCCATAGAAACAGGGTTAGAACTAATAATTTGCAACCTAAAACCCCAATAAGTAACTTTCTGAGATGGCCAGCGTCATTGCTCACGGAAAATCAATTAATATTACTATACTATACCTGGGGGTTGAAATATACTATGCCATAAAAATAAAGCACGGTGGATTTCACGTATCATGCTTAGTGTATTGGATGCTTCAAGCACTCATCATTTCATGCCTTAAAAAATAAATTGGTCTGGGTTAGGCCACATAGGTTGGTTGGTTGGTTATTTGGGCTTACGGGCGCATCGGCTGCGTTAGGCCACATAGGTTAACATCGCTAAGTGTGTCTATGATATACATGCTGTATAGGTTTATACAGGTTGATATTCCATCCAACATCCAAAGGCGCACGCTTGATGCAGTACAAAATAGTTGTGGGTACGCCGGGTTGGTATATTTCAGATGGCCTGGTCACTAAACATAAGGGGATAGGTGACCTCCAAGACGCGTCTCTCTCGCTAACAGACACCGCCAAGTGTTCCAAATGTGGGGAGGGGCGTATCACGAGGGCCCCCACACTACCTTGGGCGCCCTTTGCTCACCAACAGGCACCGCCAGGTGACCAAAGTGTGGGTGTGTGTGTGTGTGTGTGTGTGTGTGTGTGTGTGGGGGGGTTAGTTGTCATATTTTAGGGGCGCATCCAATGCCTTGTCTTATAGTGTCCATAATGCAGTAATTTAGACATTAAGCGGGTGGACGTCAGGTCAGACGAGTTGTATCTGTTCATTGCTAGACGAAGTCGGATCTGTTCATCATAAAACCTGCACTGGCCAGTATGTTAATGGCAGGTGTAGATCACGGACAATCAAATTTCCAAGAGGAATTTAGAGGCACAAAAAATTTTAATTTTTCCACTGTGTGAGCAGTCATTATGCCCAGAAATAATGTAGAATGCACTAGTGAAGGCATTCCGTTTTTTTTTTTTTTGGGGGGTTTATTTCTTCCCTTTAATATTCAGCAACTTCTTTCTTATCCACAGTTAATGGTGAAGTATTTTTGACTGGTGAAACTTTCCCAGAGCCAGAGACACGTCCAAGCGACTTTTCCGTTCGTGGACAAGCCGGGGACATGAAACTAAAATGTGTCACCAATGTCAGTGCGACATTGGTGACCCGAGGTGCCGTGCACCTCGGGTACCGCGGCGTCTAGTCACCACTCTGGGGATACCGGTGTGTCGCAGAAGTATGTCCCAAACGCAGGCGACACAGTGACCCGTCGTCGATTCTGTTTCGGTGTGATCATGAAGCCCACTCACCAATACAGGGGTTTACAGTCTTCAGCTTATTGTTTGATCCCAGCTTGCCTGCCATTTATCCGAAACATAACCATTGACAGGCGCCAGGTGGAAGTCCCTAGCAAGAAGCGGGAGGAAACGAGTGCCCGAAACCCGTGCCAGGTGGGATGGGGGTTGGGTGGCGTTGGTTGGTTGGTTGGTTGGTTATCGGTTTTACGACACATCGACCGTTGAATCATGTAGCGTCGCCAATCTCTCACACCGATTGGTCGCGGGCGAAGAGTAGCGACAGGTGAGACTCAAACTGACAACCTTTCGATTGTGACACGAGCAAGACTACTCGTCCCCGGGGTGGGGTGGGGTACGTACCCGGAGAACCGGAGAATCCCTACCCTGCCTGGGAGTACGTACCTGCAGTGCCCTGTGCTCGCCAACAGACGCCGCCAGGTGGCCCAGCCCGATGGCAGACATCTGAACCAGCGACAGGTCCAGCACCTCCAGTCCACACAGGTAGGGCAAGGCGGCGCACAGCTCCTGCGGATGCGGGTCGGGTCGAGTCAGGTCAGGTGGCCGGCGGGGCAGCGGCGCGTAGATCACGAAATCAGGTCCGGCCAGGCTACAGGCATGAGAGACGACACATTCCCAGGTCACGGGTCACCTGGCCAGGTCAGGTCAGGGGAATACGTCGGTCGTTTCGTTTCAGGATCTGCACGAAGTAGTGACAGAAAACTAAGGACGGTCCAAGACGACGGGTTCGAGTCCCCGCGAGGGGGGCTTAAGGCACACCGACCATGTTGATCATATAGCGAGCTCGAGTCCAGACGAACGATCTGCATCCCATCACACCCGCACTCACCTGCACGCCGGCATCTTTCAGCAGATTCCCGGCGAGATTGAGCTGGACAATACAGCTGTACCGCTGTATCGCGCGCAGCACGGGCCGCAGCCGAGCCGGGGTCAAGCACAGGTCAGACAGGTCGAGTCGGCCAGAGTTTTCGCACAAAGCCAGACGAGACGCCACGCCAGCATTCACACCTGCAGAGATCATCGTGGAGGTCAGTCAGAAAGGTCGTGGTCAGTAGGTGTCAGAAAACCTATGGATGCGGACGAGATACGGGCCATCCAAGAGTGGCATGAAGTTCAGCGAAGGGGAGACTATGTTAGATAGAGGCCAGGCAGAGGTAATCGATATTTCATGCGTATGCCGTGATTTAAACAACAAAACACGTCAGGCAGACGAGCCGGCACCAATTTGCATTCCATGTTGGGGGCCCTCGACTTCTTTTCAGACCGACGCAGCTCTGCAAGCCATGACACGGCGCCCCTCTTCCACGCCAGATGGTCGCGGAAACTCCGAAATTTTAAGCGGCTAGCGAGAATTGAACCCAGTATCTTTTAGTTAGAACGGACAGATAAACGAGTCACTCCAACCATCGGCTCTAAAGTTCATGCCTCAGCAGGGAAACAGTAAATAGGCCCACGTCACCATAATAGCTCAAAATAATTGTAAACTATTTCCGTCGACAACGGACCGGTCAGAAGTGGCAAGAGCAATGGACTTTGTCTCCAAGCTCACGCACACTTCAACATCAGGTAATCATACCAGTTACTGATACTTCAGGTAACAGACAGGAAGTCAGTAATCAGACAGTGAAATACGACGAAATCCGGCGGCCTGTGGCCACCCTTCTGACACACATTGGTCAGTTAGCTATTGGAGTTTAGACGCACATGGACTCCATCGGTCACAGTGCCCGTGGCGTACACATCCTTCTGACAAACACTGTCAGTTAGCTAGTGGGGTTTAGACGCACATGGACTCCATCAGTCATACAGTGCCTGTGACATGCACACCCTTCCGACACACACTGGTTGATGATGAATTGGATTTTAGGGGCGCGTCGACTGCCAGGGTCATTTTGCGCCCACAACTGTGTTTACATACAGTAACTAATAATCGCTCAGATACACACATACTGGTCAGATGGACTGCATCGGTCATACAGTGCCTGTGATGTACACACCCTTCCGACATACACTGGCTAGCAGCTATTAGAGGTTACACGCACATGGGCTGCACAGTGTAAAATAATTGACCATGTGGCCTGGAAATTCAGTTAATGGAATTGTGCTATTTCATCCTTGCCTTAGGGTTTTACCATTTTGCCACATGTGTGGGCAGTCATTATACACACGAATGCTAAATAATGTAAAATGCTCTGACTGAAGTGAAAGGCATTCCACTTGTTTAATCCTTAAGTGACGATCCTATATTTTCTTCCAATCTTTCACTATTCCCAAGCAACTTCTTTCTTCATCCGCACAGTTAATGGTGAAATAATTGTAGGACACTGGGGCTGCATCAGTCACACAGTGCCCGTGACGCACGTTAGGCGCAGCGCCGTTCCCGCAGGCGCCGGCCAGATGCGACAGGCCAGCACCGCCGCAGCTCAGTCTGGCCCGCGCCGCGACGCGCTGGCCGGCACAACTCACCGACGGCGAGCATCGCGCAGGCGGACGTGTAGCGCTCGGGCAGCGACGGCCGCTCCCACGACGTCACCCGACTGCCGATCACGTCGTCCTGGCCGCCGACGACGTCGCGCACCGCGTCGGCGGCGTCGAGCGGCACGGTGCCGCCGGCGGCGCGCAGCTCCAGGTGGGGCCGCATCAGGAACTGCCTGCCGCCGACAAACGGTGACGGTCAGCTGGTTGTTTGAGTTTAGGGGCGCTTCGACCAAAACGTGATCATTTAGCGCCAATAACTTCCAGCGAAGTATTCCAGTTAGTCAAGCAGGCAGGTGTTACCGGGGTGTGCAGATGGCTCGAAAACCGATCGCTCTCAGAAAGCGAAATATGCTCCCAGAACGAACTATGTCTGAGTCATCAGCCAGGACATCACGATGTGTTGAGCCGTGTATTATTTCCATAGGACAATCCTCGCTCTGTTGAGAACTGCTCGCACGAGAAAAGCACATGACGCACGGTCAGGTTTCCAGAACAGCGGGGACACTGAGGTCTGGTTAGTTATTTGAGTTCAAGGGCGTTTCGATCAAAACGTACCGAGGTCTCTCATCGCGAGTTTAGGGGCGCATCGACTGATCCGAGGGCGACGGGCCGGCAGACATCCCCGTGTTTGTTGATGACAGTATGTCGGTGAGAGGAGGGTGAGGCGCAGTGGGGGGTGAGGGCAGTGGGGGAACAACGTCATGGCTGGACGAAAGAAGGCCGTTGCACAGTACAAGTACGCGATGGAAGCAGCTATGGTCCGTAGTTGCTGCCAGTGCACATGCGACCAGCGGCTCGCCAGTGAACAGTGTTTCTGGTTGCTCACAATGAGTGGAAAAGTAAAACAAATTCCAAAGAGAAGAGCATTGTCTCATGAGCAGATCTTGGCACTGAGTATGCTTTTGAGGAATATAGAGGCATGCTGAATGAAGCGGATTCGATTGATGCTGTAAAATGTTGTACTACTAGTTCAAATAACTAGCTGAACAAACTAGTTCAAATAATCGGCCAGTAGCCAGTCGTACACTCCCCGCTCCTGTCCTGTTGCAGACACGAGAGCCCCACACGCATGCACACCTACAGCACGACGCCAGCCATCTCCTGGCACGCAACCTGACGTGATCGGTCCAAGCGAAGACGATCGGTCAAAGCGAGGACGATGCACCGAAGCAAGGACGATGAGCCGAAGCGAGGACGATGAGCCGAAGCGAGGACGATGGGTGGAAGCGAGGACGTGGCTGGTCGAAGCGGGACCGCGAGGTCGAAGCGAGGACCGGACTGGCCGAAGCGAGGACGATGAGTGGAAGCGAGGGCGTGGCTGGTCGAAGCGGGACCGCGGGGTCAAAGTGAGTACCGGACTGGCCGAAGCGAGAACGCGTGGTTGGTCGACGCGGGACCGCGAGGTCGAAGCGAGGACCGGACTGGCCGAAGCGAGGACGATAAGTGGAAGCGAGGACGTGGCTGGTCGAAGCGGGACCGCGAGGTCAAAGTGAGGACCGGACTGGGCGAAGCGAGGACGCGATCGCGTGAACACGGCTACCGTCGGCCACCGGCGGGCCACGAGTACACCAGTGTCGCCGCTGCGAGACACCCACCGGTAATATCTGTCGGAGGCCTCCTTGGCCAGCCAGCCGATGGTGTGAGACGGCTCCTGGCCGTCCGGCCCCTTGGGTATGGGCACCATCAGTCTGTCCCGCTCCACCTCCACGTACACGCGCAGTGTCGGCGCGAACGACCCGCCCTGCCGGCAGGTCACAGGTCACATCAGTTGCCGGTCAGGCTGCAGCCAGGGCACAAAGGTCAACTGGGCTTCACATGCAGTCTTTTCCAACCTTGACCACAATATGACCCAGAGCAGATTGGTATTTGCATTCCATCGCAGTACATGCTGGGCGGCTGGCTCAGGGTGCAAGCTTCAGCCTCGATTATACCTCCGCCCAGGAACGTCAGTTACCACTGACCTCTATGGAAAACACACCATTTTCAGTTCCAGCCTAGTTTAGGAAATGCGCACACCCTCAACACATGGTGCATAGATCGTCTCGCCCCATGTTCCAACTGCACTGCTGTGAAGAGGGCCTGACCTGACACTAACCTTGTCGACAGTGGAGTCTGTGCGGTGTGCCTTGGGCGGCAGGGCGACGGCTGGCGGTCGGGTCGGACCCGACCTGACCTGACCTGATCCGACACTGACCTTGTCGACGGTGGAGTCTGTGCGGTGTGCCTTGGGGGGGGGGGGAGAGCGGCGGGGGGCGGTCGGGTCGGACCCGACCCAAACGATAAAAAGCTATGCGGTGTGCCTTGGGCGGCAGGGTGGGAGACAGGCTGGGCGACGACTGGCGGTCGGGTCGGACCTGACCTGACCCGACACTGACCTTGTCGACGGTGGAGTCTGTGCGGTGTGCCTTGGGCGGGGGGGCAGGGTGGGAGACAGGCTGGGCGACGGCTGCGGTCGGGTCGGACCTGACCTGACCCGAACTGACCTTGTCGACGGTGGAGTCTGTGCGGTGTGCCTTGGGCGGCAGGGTGGGAGACAGGCTGCGACGGCTCGTGGTCGGACCCGACCTAACCCAAAACGACTTGTCACGTAGTCTTGTGTGCCTTGGACGGCAGGGTGGGAGACAGACTGGGCGACGACTCGTGGTCGGGTCGGACCTGACCTGACCCGACACTGACCTTATCGACGGTGGAGTCTGTGCGGTGTGCCTTGGACGGCAGGGTGGGAGACAGACTGGGCAACCGCCCCCGGGCCGGTCCGACCCCACCCCACCCCACACCCGTTGTAGGGAGTCTTCGTTGCAGGCAGGCTGGGCGACGGCTGGCGGTCGGGTCGGACCTACCTGACCCGACACTGACCTTGTCGACGGTGGAGTCTGTGCGGTGTGCCTTGGGCGGAGGGGGTGGGTCGGCGACTAAACTGACCTTGTGAGAGCGTGCGGTGTGCTTGGCGGCGGGAACGGCTCGTGGTCGGGTCGGACCTGACCTGACCCGACACTGACCTTGTCGACGGTGGAGTCTGTGCGGTGTGCCTTGGACGGCAGGGTGGGAGACAGACTGGGCGACGGCTGGCGGTCGGGTCGGACCTGACCCGACACTGACCTTGTCGACGGTGGAGTCTGTGCGGTGTGCCTTGGACGGCAGGGTGGGAGACAGGCTGGGCGACGGCTGCGGTGGTACGACCTGACCTGACCTGACCCGACACTGACCTTGTCGACAGTGGAGTCTGTGCGGTGTACATTGGGCGGCAGGGTGGGAGACAGACTGGGCGACGACTCGTGGTCGGGTCGGACCTGACCTGACCCGACACTGACCTTGTCGACGGTGGAGTCTGTGCGGTGTGCCTTGGACGGCAGGGTGGGAGACAGACTGGGCGACGGCTGGCGGTCGGACCTGTTGCCGTCTCTCCGCTGCTCACGCTGCACACACAGATGGGCAGGTTACTCGCGGGGACGTCGCGCATCGCAGGCCACCCAGGAAGTGACTGAGCAGACTACTGTGCTACACGTCACGGGCTAGAAACTACCCACCGGGTGTCACGTATTAGTCACGGAACGCTATGCGCCTGCCGTGGTATTCTATGACCTGGTCCCCAGCCATTATCCGTGCGACGTCACAGATCAGGACCTACTTTGAAGACGCCACAGGCCATCAAGACAGGTCAGGTCAGGTCCAAATTAGTTCGGTGAGGTGTCATGGTGTGAACACAAAATCGTCCCTGGGAATCTGTCTTCCACAATAGAAATGAACTGCATTCAGCTGATCCTTTACCTCGAAATAGACCTCAATCCGATTTTGAGGACTATGCAACAGGATTCGGAAGCCATTTCGAGCCAATTTTGAATTGTATCTATAACCTTGCTCGGACCACTGCAATCGCGAATATCGGCAAAATGACATACAATGGCCAACAATCCAGACAGTCCGAGTTCCCTCACCAACTAATATAAGGAAACTGGTAGCAATGTAACCAACTGGCACTGGTCTCGTAAACCAGTGACAGATACGCCCATTAAACGCAACAGGAGAGCAACACAACTGCAATTCAGCATAAGTTCCAATTACAATTACACCGCCAGACCAAGACTGACAAAGAAACATGAACAGGGTGACATATAGGACATCCTTGCTGTGGCGAGCGCTAATAGCCGTCCTCAGGGAAATAAATTGCCCAGGGGGGGGGGGGGACAATTTATGCTCCTTTCTACAGCATGTCGGCAAGACGACACCCGCCAGCCTCGCACCTGATAGCAAAACTTAATCGGCTGAAATGTCCACCTGTCACGGGCACCCCTGCCCTCCCTCCCACGGGAGCCTCACCATCACCAGCGGTGTCAGCCGGCTCTGGCGGAGCCGCTTCCTGGAGCGTCTGGCGGCCGGCGGAGGCTCCGTCTGACTGTCGCTGGACACCGCCTCAATGGCGGCCTCCTGCTCCTGCGACGGCGGCAGCGGAGGAGACGGAGCAGACGGAGGAGTCGGCTCACGCCCTCGCCGCCGTGCCGGCGACGCCGGTGACCCGGGCAGGTCACGGTCGGCAGACGACGGCGGCGGCGACACGCCGCGGGCGCCGATCGTCGGCGAGGCGCGGCCGTTCTCGTCGTCACCACCGGAGAGCGGCGGCGAGCCGGCGCCAGCTCGACCGGCCGAGGTCAGCGGCGAGACGGGCCGGGTTCTGCCGGCCGAGGTCAGCGGCGAGACGGGCCGGGCTCTGCCGGTTGATGTCAGCGGCGAGACGGGCCGGGCGCGGCGGCCGCCGCCGGAGAACTGCGGCGAGAGGCGGCGCCGGCGCGACGAGTGCGCCGCCACGTCCTGCTCCAGCCAGTCGTACTCGGCCTCGCCCACCAGGCTGGGCCGCGGCCCGGCCCGAGTCGCCCGCCGACCCCGCTGCTGCCGGTCAAGTGCCACACCGTCGACATCGGGTCATGGAAGAGTTGCTGTCGGTCAAGTGCCACACCGTCGACATCGGGTCATGGAAGAGTTGCTGTCGGTCAAGTGCCACACCACCGACACCGGGTCATGGGAGTGGTGCTGTCGATCCAGTGTCACACCGACATCAGGTCATGGGAGTGGTGCTGTCGGTCAAGTGTCACACCGCCGACATCAGGCCGGGACACCGTGCCCCCTCCCCTCCCCCGCCCCCGCTCACCCTGTGTATGGCCGGGACACTGGGACCCCGCCGCAGCTCACCCTGTGTGACCCGGACCCCGTCGCAGCTACCCTCTGTGCCCCCCCCCGCAGCTCACCTCGTGTGTGGCCGGGACACTGGGACCCCGCCGCAGCTCACCCTGTGTGGCCCGGATCCCGCCGCAGCTCACCCTGTGTGTGGCCCCCCCCGCAGCTCACCTCGTGTGTGGCCGGGACACTGGGACCCCGCCGCAGCTCACCCTGTGTGTGGCCGGGACCCCGCCGCAGATCACCCTGTGTGTGGCCGGGACCCCGCCGCAGATCACCCTGTGTGTGGCCGGGACACCGTGGACCCCGCCGCAGATCACCATGTGTGTGGCCGGGACCCCGCCGCAGCTCACCCTGTGTGTGCCCCCGCCGCAGCTCACCCTGTGTGGCCGGGACACCGTGGACCCCGCCGCAGCTCACCCTGTGTGTGGCCGGGACCCCGCCGCAGCTCACCCTGTGTGTGGCCGGGACCCCGCCGCAGCTCACCCTGTGTGCCGGTGCCCCCGCCGCAGCTCACCCTGTGTGTGGCCGGGACCCCGCCGCAGCTCACCCTGTGTGCCCGCCGCAGCTCACCCTTGTGTGGCCCCCGCCGCAGCTCACCATATGTGTGGCCGGGACCCCGCCGCAGCTCACCCTGTGTGTGGCCGGGACCCCGCCGCAGCTCACCATATGTGTGGCCGGGACCCCGCCGCAGCTCACCCTGTGTGTGGCCGGGACCCCGCCGCAGCTCACCCTGTGTGTGCCCCCGCCGCAGCTCACCCTGTGTGTGCCCCCCCCCCCTCCCGCCGCAGCTCACCCTGTGTGTGGCCGCGCCGGTGACGGCCGATTTGCCGACGGCACGGATGGCCCGTCGGTAGGCGGTCGTCACGTCCTCCTCGTCCTCGGCCTCGTCGTCCGAGAGCGCCGCTGGCGGCGGCGGCCGGTCCGCACCGTGGCCCGCTGGGTCCACAGGCCAGACACAGGTCAGACCAGCCGCGGCGCTCAGGCCGCCGTGGGCGGACACAGCATGCCGAGCGAAGATCGTGCATCGCAGGGTTAAAATAATGGTTTTTCGTTAGGTGTGAGATGTCGAAACGAGCACAGTAGGATGTCGAAATTCGCCATTGAATTAGTGTCATTTAAAATGATTTTGATGCCTCAGGCTCAAATTCGAGCTGATGGTGTAGGTTCCAAGGAGCAGGATGTCGATACTTCTTGGGGAAGGATGGTGATTGAGTGTTCAGAAAATGGTATATTCCACCCTATTTCACGAATAATTTATCACTGGTGCATCGTGCCCAACTATACTGGGCAATATTGGGGACGGTCATAAGACAAGGAGCGCGATGCTGGTGATACGATAGGGTTGGTTGGTTGGTTATTTGGGCTTAGGGGTGCATCGACTGCTTCGGTCATACAGCGCCCATGGTGATACGATATGGCAGCGCCACGAAATTCTGAAATGTGGAGATACACACTTACTGACCACTATGTCGACATCACTTCCTTTTGGCATCATCAACACCTACGTTTCTTTTGCTACAGGCTATGAAGGAGAGTTGCTTCTTTAAAGGCACTTGTGGTTTCCGGTAACAGCAATGCCGACTTGATTAGGATGTTGAGTATCTTTTGTCCAAGCTTATAGCATCTTCCCATTTACAGGCTCAACTCGGATGGGCTCCTGCAGCTGTTGTTAAATCTGAACGCTTGATGACTATGATACAACGGAGAAATATGCTACTCCGAGCAGGACAGCATATTTCCGAGCGAATGCAAGCATGTTAAAGAAGGAAAACAAAAATGCATTGCTCGTTAGTAAATTATTTACTTATTTGGGATTTAGAACGCTTCGAACTGAGCTAATCATTCGCACCCATCCTGCACATTGCTCAACTGAATGTTCATTCAGATATCAATGCATCAAAACCTGCAAACACTTGCTCCAAAACCACAGCTATTGCCGGCCAACAGCGCAGCTTATTCTCGATTCCAATTCATATCCAACTGCACACCTAAATTCCTCCGACACACATTCTCCCGGTGGTTATTGGTTTTACACGTCGACCGTTGAGTCATGTAGCGTCGCCAATCTTTCACGCCGACTTGTCGCGGGCGAAGAGTAGCGACAGGTGAGACTCGAACCCGCCATATTTCGATTGTGAGACTGGCAACACACCCGTAGACTACTCGTCCCCACGCACATTGCTCCGACCCGGACGTCACGGTGAACACTTCTGCACCCCCCCCCCGCTGCGGGGTCACGCACACACTCACGCGGCCGTGGCGACTGGGACGGCGTCTCGGAGGAGCCGGCGTCCGGCGACCGCTGCTCCGACTCGGACTCCCGGCTCGGCGACGCCGGGATCTCCTCACCGGCTGCAACACGCGACACGCGCCGGGACGCTGACGGTTAGTGCGAACCCCCACCGCGGCACGACACAGCACAGCCGAGGCGGCAGGGACGGCAGCACAACACAGCACAGCACAGCACAACACAACACGACAGCGGCCATGACGGTCCGGGTAGGTTCCCCACAACACGACAGCAACCATGACGGTCCGGGTAGGTTCCCAGGCCACAACACAACACAGCCGTGATATTCCAGGAGGCTCTCAACCGCATTTAGTACAACTCGACACTGTAATGTTCAATGGGCGCTGCATGACCGATGTAGTCGATGCGCCCCTAAACTCCAATAACCAACCACTGTAATGTTCGTAAAGTACATGTTGCTGGAGATCGAGGCCACAACATCGTGCGGGGATGGCTGCGGGTATACCGGTCTCTTCACGTGGCGTTTTAACTCGGTAAAGTCAATGGTGAGCCGGCATCCCGAGTCGGTCCCATCAGCCGATGCCTTGGCCACTGGCACGATAGGGTGCACCCACGGGGAAGCACATCCAGTGGATCACTCCTCACAACCTGAGCACCGGCTGGGTCAAGCCGTAACCGACCGCGCCATGTAATGTTCGTAGGGTCCGGCTCAAACCCGTGCTCGAGGGCAGCGGCCGCACACGCGAAGGTCGCGGGTCAGACTGACTGTATTGGCTGCGGCTCACAGCTGGCTGCAGCTGTGGGCTGCCATATCTAAGGAAATACCGAACAGACACGATCGCGGCGGACGGGTCTGACTTATCGACGGCTCCAACACCACACGACAGTGATAATCGCGATGCCCAGGCTTCCCCAGACGCAAAGCAATGCAACCATCAAACCAACTCAACAGTTGGTTGGTTACTGGAGTTCAGAGGCGCATCGACTGCATCGGCCATGCAGCGCCAGTCACTCAACGGCGCCTAGCCACATAACCACAGACAGCGGTCCTGCAGCACCAGCACTAGTAGCAAATCCGTCGTCAGCGGCGTCATAGTCATGGCTCGTAGTCGTCGTAAACTTCGTCATTAACTCCCGGTCGTCGTTTCAGTTGTCATAATTAACGATCGTCGTTGTAGTCTCCGTCCGAGTTATAGTCCTAGTCGTCGTCAGTCATATTTGTCGTCGTCATTGTCATATTTGTTCCAGTCATAGTCATAGTCGTTACCATAGTCATAGTAGTAGTCGTCACCATAATCAGGTGTTAATAGTAGTTTTTCGGCACCATAATCATATACCAAAATAATCATGGTCGTAGTCGTCATCAGTCATAATCGTAGTCGTCACCATAATCACAGTCGTAGTCGTCACCAGTCATAGTCGTAGTCATCATCATAGTCATAGTCGTAGTCGTCACCATAGTCATAGTCGTCGTCAAAGCCATAGTCATCGTCATTGGACCCATCCTCCCATCACCCCCACAACGTTAGCATATACACGGACCGGACACGCCGATAGACCAGTGGCAGTCGAGTCACCTTTCCGCAGCACCTCCTTCATCTCGGCCTCCAGCTGCACGATGTCGTCGCGCTCCTGGTCGGTGAGCGCGGACCACGACCTGACGCGGTAGGCCATCAGGTACTGGAGCGGCGTGCTGCCCTGGCGAGCCGGCACGGTCAACACGTTAGGCAGGCTGCCCACGACCGTCACACACCAAGTAAACAATCAGTTTTCAACAGTGTCGGGTCGGAATACACCACGGGGTAGGTTTGTCGTGGTTCTAAAGTGCGATCGCCCGCACATGACTATCGACGTCAGTCTGGGCAGCTAAGCGCAACAAGTCAGGCATAGGTGACATACCACTACCCACATGCTATAACAGGAAGCGCCCTCGAAGGAGAGCTGATTAAAAGAAATCACACACAAATTTCCAGGTTCCAAATAGATGAATCCATGTCGAAAACGAAAAAAAACGAGAACACAGGTGTTTGCATCTGCCTCAGGAGCTTCTTAGCCGTTCCTACAGCATGCTATCCAGCTTGAACTCGTCAGCTCGGCGTATCATGTGGCAAAAGGGAACAATTCACCTGTTAGCGAATGTGTGCACTCTACCACACCGAGCCAACTATACTCCGGCCCTGCTTTACGCACTTTCCTCTTCCCTGCGGAGCTGGTGTCTGACATCACCATCTGCTCATGCAACGCCGTGAACCCGCGCCATCTCACGGCATCTACCCGGCGTCTCCACCGAGTAGAATCGTGCCGTCTACACCAGTCACGTTACGACCCCATCGCGACGTGACGGAGCCACGACCCAGCCGCGCGACGACGGCACCACGGGCTCCCAGGCACGAACCCGCCGGCGCCGCTGCCCTCTCAACTCGAGCCGCACCACCAACACCCACGCAGCCGAGCACACAGACGTCAGTTAGCTATTTGAGTTTGAGGGCGCTTCGACTAAGCACATAGACGCCGTAGCGCCCGCCTCACAACCTCTGTGGAGGCTGTGAGCTGCGGAGGCTGTGAGTTGTGGAGGCTGTGAGTTGTGGAGGGTGTGAGCTGTGGAGGCTGTGAGCTGTGGAGGGTGTGAGCTGTGGAGGTTGTGAGTTGTGCAGACTGAGCTGTGGATGCTGTGAGCTGTGGAGGTTGTGAGTTGTGGAGGCTGTGAGCTGTGGAGGGTGTGAGCTGTGGAGGCTGTGAGTTGTGGAGGCTGTGAGTTGTGGAGGCTGTGAGTTGTGGAGACAGCGCCCATCTCGGCCGCCGGCCCACCCACCTGCGCGTTACGCGCCGCGACGGCGGCGCCGGCCTCGAGCAGCGCGCGCGCCGCCATCACGTGGCCGTTCTGGGCGGCGTCGTGCAGCGGCGTGACGCCGTCGCAGTGCGGTCCGCCCGGGTCGGAGACGGCCGCGCCGTGCCGCACCAGCAGCCGCACGGCGGCCGCGTGGCCGAAGTTGGCCGCCTCGTGCAGCGGCAGCCAGCCCATGTTGTCGCGCACGTTCACCGGGTGGCCCTGCGGCGGCGACAGGTGTCACGCGGGCGCGCAGCGGGTGTCGCACGGCACAAGGTGTGACGGGCGTCACATCAGCCAGCGGCAGGTGTCACGTGACACGACGAGCACACATTTACCGAACTCGATATCAATATCTTTTATTCCATCCATCTCCTCTCTATATGCTGTATATCGACTCTGCCTTATAAAATATAATATCTGCTTTATAAGAGCAGCAACTACTACACACACGCAATCCAGCCTATATGCAATTCAATCAATCTTGATATTTCCCAAAATGGCTTATATATATATATATATATATATATATATATATATACATATTACAGCTGTGGAAGTTCCAGGGACCCTCCTCCAACTCACCGTGACCCGAATGCTTCTCCTGGCCCGCCCCTTTGCGGCCGGCGACCAAAGCGACCAGCTCGCCTCTCGCTCCCTACGCTCCGTCCTGCCGTCATGGCACGAGCGACCCCGCCTCCCAGTGGTCGCTTCGGCCCTCTCCCGCCTTCCACCGCGCCACCATGCCCCGACAGCTTGGGCGACTTCGCCCTCAAAGACCCTCCCGCCCTGCCATGACAACTCCGGCGACTCTGCCTTCCAGTGGGCCCAGCCACCTCCTCGCGCCCCATCCCGACCTGTCGTGCCAACTCGGGGGGCCACCTCGCCTGCGGGTGCGCGCCCTGGCCACCAGTCGGCCGTACCGTCTGCAGCAGGCGCGCCACCTGTCGGTGCTTGCCCTGTATGCAGGCCACGTGCAGGTGCGTCTCGCCCTTCTTGTTGCGCCACAGCTGACGCGGCTGGCGCGACCGTCGCGGTCGGTCCGGGTCGGCCTCCTCACCGGCCGAGCTCATGTCTGCTGACAGCGGGTCGCCGGGTCAGTACAGCGACAGCTGGTCACTCCGAGCCGGCACGCACTCCTTCATTGATCGATTGGTTATTTGGGCTTAGCGGCGCATCAACTGCTATTGGTTGCACGCACTCCCCTCAGAGCCAAAGAGCACAGCTTTTAGAAATCGATGGCGAAAACTATTCTTAGCACGCTGGCTACCATTACACTGTTGTTACAGCATAGCCAATTACTTATGCTGCATAGGCAATTACTAATATACTTATGTACAGCAGTCAATTAGCCAATTTACTTCGGACAGCCTGCGAGGATAAGCAGTGGAAATTATCGAGAAAAGCAAAGTCGTGCAAACATGTTTAGAGTGAACACCTCGTGATATACCATCTAGTGACGGTAGAAGGAGATTTGCTGACTTCGCTAGGAATTGACGTCTCGTTGCTGCGCAAGCTTTAAGAACATAAGTTCTGAGCCACTTGGCAGCTGGTCGAGGCTCACCTAGTCTCACACACCTGACAGCTGGTCCAGGTCCACCTCGTCCCACACACCCAACAGCTGGTCCAGGTCCACCTCGTCCCACACACCTAACAGCTGGTCCAGGTCCACCTCGTCCCACACACCTAACAGCTGGTCCAGGTCCACCTCGTCCCACACCCAACAGCTGGTCCAGGTCCACCTCGTCCCACACACCTGACAGCTGGTCCAGGTCCACCTCGTCCCACACACCTAACAGCTGGTCCAGGCTCACCTCGTCCCACACACCCAACAGCTGGTCCAGATCTACCTCGTCCCACACACCAACGCTGGTCCAGGTCCACCCCAACAGCTGGTCCAGGTCCACCTCGTCCCACACACCTGACAGCTGGTCCAGGTCCACCTCATCCCACACACCTGACAGCTGGTCCAGGTCCACCTCGTCCCACACACCTGACAGCTGGTCCAGGTCCACCTCGTCCCACACACCTGACAGCTGGTCCAGGTCCACCTCGTCCCACACACCCAACAGCTGGTCCAGATCTACCTCGTCCCACACACAACAGCTGATCCAGGTCCACCTCGTCCCACACACCTGACAGCTGGTCCAGGTCCACCTCGTCCCACACACCCGACAGCTGGTCCATGTCCACCTCGTCCCACACACCTAACAGCTGGTCCAGGTCCACCTCGTCCCACACACCTGACAGCTGGTCCAGGTCCACCTCATCCCACACACCTAACCTGGTCCCACACACCTGACAGCTGGTCCAGGTCCACCTCATCCCACACACCTGACAGCTGGTCCAGGTCCACCTCGTCCCACACACCTAACAGCTGGTCCAGGTCCACCTCGTCCCACACACCTAACAGCTGGTCCAGGTCCACCTCGTCCCACACACCTAACAGCTGGTCCAGGTCCACCTCGTCCCACACACCTGACAGCTGGTCCAGGTCCACCTCATCCCACACACCTAACAGCTGGTCCAGGTCCACCTCGTCCCACACACCTAACAGCTGGTCCAGGTCCACCTCGTCCCACACACCCAACAGCTGGTCCAGGTCCACCTCGTCCCACACACCTAACAGCTGGTCCAGGTCCACCTCGTCCAGTCCCACACACCTAACAGCTGGTCCAGGTCCACCTCGTCCCACACACCTAACAGCTGGTCCAGGTCCACCTCATCCCACACACCTAACAGCTGGTCCAGGTCCACCTCGTCCCACACACCTGACAGCTGGTCCAGGTCCACCTCGTCCCACACACCTGACAGCTGGTCCAGGTCCACCTCGTCCCACACACCTGACAGCTGGTCCAGGTCCACCTCGTCCTCAGTGTCGGATTGCTCTTCCTCTGGCGTCGGCGACGCCTGCGGGCTGGCTGGCGTCTCGTCCCAGTCGTCCGAGAGGTCGTTACAGCGCAGCACCAGATCCAGGTCACGCCGCACCCGCTCTGCCGATACGCCACAGCGGCCGTCAGAGTCAACACGCTGACATGTCACTGCAGAACCCCGCTCTGCCGATACGCCACAGCGGCCGTCACGGTCAACACGCTGACATGTCATTGCAGAACTACACAGAATTCAGTCGAATTGCTACCAAAAAACGCGGCCGCATTGAACTAGTTAAGTCTGTAATAACAAATATATCAATTGTAATGCAACCCAAAATTAGGATATCTAGGGTCAAGGCAGAAAATACTAGATGCATCAAAATATGCAATACAAATAACACAAAGAAGCATACCTATTATTGTTTTGGGTAGTGGTTTCCATTTGTATTGGGACGATATCCCAACACTACAAGATAACGACATTTAACAGTCCAGTATTCTCCATCAGCCCACCGGTCGATTGAGCTTCATGCACAAGTCGATCGCACATGAACCCGTATATCACCCGTCACTGCCGTACACATCAACCATAACTACCATACATCTTGCCTGCAAATGAAACAATCACACATAACAACTACAAGTGTCATGTGTAGCCCCTGCAACAGCCATACATACACCTATAACTGCCTTTCTATTCACTCACAACCTTCCACAAAAGTGCAGTCCGGTTTGCCATAGCTAGTTCAGACGAATGCCGAGTAAATCAGGAAAACAAAATTGCGAAACCTTGCTTTACTCACTTACTTCACTTACCAAATTACGAAAGCAACTGAATCGATACGGGCGTCGACTAAGTCGATATCGTTCGGAATCAACCAAAGCACATGACTTACACTGCAGAAAATCCGAATTACAAACCAAATATATTTCCCTAAACAGAGGCAAAGCACCATCTGGTAGAGGAGTCAAACCAAATAACCAAGTAATTACTAGAAACAAACGTCTGCAAATGACTATTTCCAGACGTGGGTTTCCTCCTCGGCGGCGGTTGGCGCGCGTGCCGGCCCTGCCTCGACCCGGGCGCTCACCCTGAGGCCGCCTCACCCTCGGGGGCCCCCCGAGGGTAAGGCTCACTCTGAGGGTGAGGATGAGGGTGAGTTAGTTAGTTATTAGGGCTTTAGGGCGCATCGACTACATTGGTCATGTAGCGCCCAGGGTGAGGGTGAGGGTGAGGGTGAGGGTGAGGGTGAGGTGAGGGTGAGGGTGAGGGTGAGGATGAGGATGAGGGTGAGGGTGAGGGTGAGGGTGAGGGTGAGGATGAGGATGAGGATGAGGGTGAGGGTGAGGGTGACGAGGGTAAGGCTCACCCTGAGGGTGAGGGTGAGGGTGAGGGTGACGAGGGTGAGGTGAGGATGAGGATGAGGATGAGGGTGAGGGTGAGGGTGGTGGGTGAGGGTGAGGGTGAGGGTGAGGGTGAGGGTGAGGGTGAGGGTGAGGGTGACGAGGGTGAGGCTCACCCTCGTCCTGCAGCAGGCCGTGGTCGTGGTACGTGTCGGCCATGTCCCGCAGCGCAGAGGCCTGCAGCCGCACCAGACCGCCGACGGCTGCCTCGTCCGCCGCCTGGCGGTAAAACTCGCAGATACGACTGACGTCGCCGCCCATAGAGGCCTCTAGGCTCGCCAGGTTCATCAGCGTCTTGCACACCTGTCGGACACAGGCGACCGCCGGTGACGCGCGACACACGCTCTTCGCCTCTTCCTCTAACGCGATGGTTTAATAAACCCAGTATACACTTTCAAAATGACCGTCTTTACGAACGATGTAGATGTTTGCTTAGTCGTATTAGATTTCGGGCACGGCCAATGGCCACACACTCTCACGGAAGTGTGTGCATGTAGGTCACCATCGGCTGCGCCCAAACTATAATACGACTAAACCAACTTCTGCACCATTGTAAGAACGGCCATTTAAAATGTGCATGCACACTCTGCATAATCATGTCTGATATACAACAAACACAAAACAATCTAACGCAGCAAACCATATAATCTAACAAACCACATGAATGCTGCCATTAATCAATGGTGTACTACTGCACTATGCATTTGAGTACTGGCTAATATCGTGGTATTAGTGTACTGGTAATATTCGTTGGTTTACAGGGCATGACAGTTGATCATGCTAGTCGTCGAACCACCAATGATAACCATACTAGTCATCGCTCCACTGGCGACAATGCTGCTAGTTATCGAGTCACCGACGACGCAAGCAGTAGCAACGCACACAAAACACTGTTCATGCACAAGCACCACCACGCACCACGCGCCACCACCTGCCCGGCGACCGACGCTCCAGTTGCCACTCTCCAGCAGCGTCCTCACCCCCGGTTCCGATCAGCGAGCCGCCGGCAGCGGTCGGACTGGGTGCAGGTGCCCCCCGACGGGAACGGCCGCGGCGGGCCCGGCTCAGCCCAGCTCACCTCGGTGCTGTTGCCGCGTCGCGCCGCCAGCTCGCGCTGGTACCACCGCCGGGCGTCGGCCGGCTGCTGCAGGTCCTTGTGCGTCTCGGCCAGCGACGCGTAGATGGCCGCCTTCGCAGACTCGGGCCGCTGCAGCGCCTCGGCACACTGCACGCAGGAGACGTTTGTCTATTGGGTGGCTCTCGAAGCACCTCACGCACGATCACGGACAATGGCGCCGCCCACACTGTTTCGTCGGTGGGCCACGGGATTGGGAAATGTCCCCGAGTGGTGAGTGTTGAACCAAAGACCTTTGGCACCCAGAGCTCAACACCTTAACCACTCGGCCAACCCCCTCCCACTACACACGGGAGAACATCATGTGGTCACACGCACACACACTGGCATACCGTCAGGACATCACATGTGGTCAGATACACACGAAACCAACCAATGTGTATACTTCACCATCAGGAGAACATGACATGTGATCAGATACACACGAAACCAAGTGATATGTATACTTTGATTGATAACATTATTTATATCGTTTGTATTTTTCAGTTAGGCTGTTACTTATAATATGTTGAAAAGTTCGTTGATATTGGCTCTCCAACAGTATACCAATCATTTATCGCGCGTATCGGGGCATTTTCCACCGATCACTGACCGTGGCGCGGCCGTACCTGCAACTGCGCGCCGTAGTGCTCCAGCGCCAGGCGGTACGCGGCCAGGTGGCAGCACCAGTCGCCCAGCTGCTCGTGGCACCGGTGGCGCCCCTGGTGGTCGTCGGCGGCGAGCAGCAGCAGTCGATCGTCGGCGCGGCAGATGCGCACCGCTGCCGGAGGGCAGGCACGGTCAGCCGCGCAGGTCAGCAGGCTGGGTCAGTCACACCGGCTGACCAACCCCCACCTGACCAGCAATGGGCACGGTCATGGGCAGTTGAACAGCAGGGCCGATCGAAAAAGCGAAAATCGGAAACTGCAAACGTAGCATATTGTGACAAAGTTAACTTCAGAAGCTAATTAGTGAACATAACAAAATGTAGGAGAGTTCTACTCTGGCTGTGATAGATTATATTTCATTTCGCTCCGCGATAACTCGCCCGAAATGCAATGACCTTGAGTTTCCCCTTCATTAACTGGCCATCTGAGCAGCAAAACGGCGACATCCCGTGATACGAAAACAGCATCCACAAACATTTCCGCAGACGATGGCGTGTCCTTCAACAGTTTGTGATACAGTTCCCCACGGCGCTATAACACCGAGCCACTCACCCTCGCTGCCCAGCTCCTTCTGTCATGACCAGAGGCGAAAGCGCGCTGCTGGAAGTGCACACCTACGACGCCCGTGATGCTTTCTTTCGGGTGTCAGACACGCCCGAACATCAACTTCCACACCCACACCCAGCTCAGTCAGCGGCACTCGCCCAACCACATCCTGCATGTGCAGCGGGTACATACCACACGATACAAGTGCAGTCCTACGCTACACGGTGGTGGCACAACACGTGTCGGGCAGCCGCCGGCACCGGATCTGACCGAGCAAAACACACCGCCGCGACAGCCGGAGCGCGCGGCGCCGACTGTCGACACCGGCGACGGCCCGGCGCCGGCCGATGGGCGGAGATCTCTGCTCGGAGGATCTCTGCTCATCAGCGTCAGCAACAGAACCCGACAAGTCGAGATGTCTAGGTGTGGCTCCGCTTGCGCGGAATGTGCCATTACGACGGCGTCAGTTAAGTTATTTTGGCTTTAGGGCCCATCGACCATGTTGATCGACGACGGCGTCAGGAGCTAACTTCGCTTCAAACTGATTCCGGTGGGGCGTGGGTTTATAATCCGCAAACACTAGAAAAAGGCAACCTTGAACTGCGACGCATCGAAATACAAATCACGACACCTGATGCGATGATCGAAGTAAACAAGTTGATAGAGATGACACTCATAGCAGACAGAAAACAGAGGAGCGAACGACAACATACACACCACGATTATAATGGCGGGAATCGTGCAGTATGCTCCTGGGACGGTACGGAATTAATGCGGATGGTAATTGGGGCGCATACAATTCATGCGATCGGCAAGTGGCTGGTTGGTTGGTTATTGGGGTTTAAGGGCGCATCCACTGCAGAGGCCATGCAGCGCCCATAACAGTCATATAAGGTTGTAGAACGGAAGCTGGTTAAAACTACTTAATGAGACACATAAAATCCACTGTCGTGACATACAGCATAACCATACCAGTTCTACCACATACCTGTCGTCGTGTTAATGGGGCGTATACACCACCGCAAACTTGACTTCTGCAAGGAAGTGGAATAGCTGTCCCGATTGTATGTAGGGAGATTCATCCCCAATACTTCCCGTAACGAGACTGAACTGCGCCCGAAGTGACGCAACCAATATGTGCTGCACTGATAGGGGAGCACGGCGCCTATGACAACTTTTCGTCACCGCTCAGAAGGTACCGATGGGTGCCGTGTGTATGACCTATTCGCAAGCGGGATAATACCACCTCCCTGCGTCTGTTATGTGATGATGATGGCTACTCACCGAGACGGTGGTTAATTCTCCTCAACTTATCAGCCATGCACTCCCAGCTGGCTTCCCATTGCTTTAGAACGGCACTCCTAATGTATGGGAAAAAGTCCCTCGCGGGGAGAGGAAGACGTCGAGTGCGTGGACCTTAAGCGGCGCGTTTCGCTGCAGCATCCGCAGCCTCATTTCCGCTGATTCCCGATCGGCAAGTGAAACCACGCGTAGATTGTGTGGGAAGCAAGAGCGACACAGACATTAGAGACACAGAAATTGTTCGGTCGGTAGGTAAGGCGATACTCAAACGGGGCAGTCGGCGAGTGGACCGACGCGAAAACGGGGAAAACGGTGCCGTTGGAAAACGGTGCGTATGGCCAATGCGTAAGCGGCACAGTGTCGCATCGTCTCGCCTAGTCCTACGCGAGCACGAGGACCACTAGCCGATGCTAGGTTTAATTTTCCTAAGGTTGTTTGCACCGACCGCGTCCCAAAGCACCTGCCACTCACGAAAACATAATTGTTAATGCCTGGATATACATCCTAGCAGGAATGGCCATATACCGTGTACACGGTTTCTGTGCTGCTCGCTTTGCCGCCGCGTCAGTGGCCTCATTCCCCGATATACCGACGTGGCTCGGAATCCAGCAAAACGATGGTCTTACCATCTGCACGTAGTGACGTCAACCGTAAAACTATTTCCTGGACAATGGAGTGTAATGAATTAAAAGATCCCAGTGCCATAAGGCTACTGAGACTATCTGTTAGGATGAGGTGCAATGTTTCATCAGATACTTGTATAAAGCACAATGGTTTGTTAATGGCTACCAATTCCGATGTTGGTTGATTATTTGGGCTTACGGGCGCTCCGACTGCTTCGGTCATACAGCGCCCATAACAATGTTAGACGGACAGCTTAGGATGATTCGTGCCAACAGTAGTACACGAACATTCAGAATACGGGCAGATATCAGTGAAACGGTGAAAGGGAAAGAGCAAGCGCAATCAAACATCAGTGAGAACAGTGAAACGGGCGTAACATCAGTGAAATAGTGAAACGGGCGTAACATCAGTGGAACAGTGGAACAGAAGGACCTAGCGCGAGCAAACATCAGTGGAATAGTGAAACGGGAGCAACATCAGTGAAACGGTGAAATAGGAAGAGCAAGTGCAAGCGAAAATCAGTTCAAATCCCCCACCACGGATAGGTGGTACCTCGTCGGGGGCTGGGAATGAAAGGATGATCACTTACCACATCAGCATGGATTACAAGAAATACAACAACTTCCAAACCAGATTGAACAACGAGTCAATCAAGAACATGCTTGACAAAGCATTCGGTTTCAAGAGGGTCTTCAAATATGCTTATGACATCTACGAGGGATCATGGTTCTATTATGCGGGGAGGTCAGACAAGCTGAGTGGAACCGAAGATGAGATTCGATCTCTCGATCCCTCTGTGCCGTATGCATGGATGGGCCAATCAGGTGGGAATGAAGGCCTCAGTCAGTCTTGTCAAATACGAGCACTCAATGTCTGACTGTGTCCCAGAGAATGGACGACCCACTGCTTGCCATGGTGGCCTATGGGTACCTTGCGGCTAAAACCTGGGAAGCTACACAAGATACAGCCCCATCATAGACATGGGAACGGACAGCTGGCTGGCCTGCTCACGAAATATTTCGTCCGCAGAGTGATGAGTCAGCCTGAGTTCTTGACCATTTGGATGCCCGACATGATTTTCCGGGATGCGTTCCTCGGAGGGCAAAGGGGCTGCAGTTTCAACCGGTTCATGATGCGACAATTTCCAGATCCTCTAACCGAATCTCTAAGCTTCATAAAGACATTAGCGACGATGTTATACAACGTTGCTTCTGTGTTATTGCCAATCCTATGATCCGAAGGATGCGGGACTTCGCTGCACTTCTGGAGAGCCCCAACGCGACAGGAATCTTGTCGTCGGCCCACTCAGAGACAGTGGTGCGGGAAACAGAAGCTGAGCTCTTGAGACAAAACAGGGACAAGATTGAACACGAGGGTGACTCTGTCTCGATCCCGAAATGATTGATTGATTATTTGGGCTTTGGGGCGCATCAACGGCTACTGGTTATGTAGCGCCCATATCTGATTTTGTCATTCTATAATTGGCGGCATGTGTCTATTTTTGGAAGGGATAGATTACGTCGAACTGGGCCGTTAAGATGTATCGATATATTTTTCCTGTCTGGATGCTTTCAGAATTGTTACCTAAAAGATCAGAGTATGACAATTTGTGGAAATTGGAGCCGAAGTGATGTCTTCGATCAGCCATGAGGTTGGGACAAGAAAACAATATATGTCGAACAGTCATTGGTGAGCCACATCGGGAACAGTAAGGTCTTGCTTCCTTTCTCAAAAGGTAACCGTGCGTTGCATAAGTGTGCCCTATTCTCAGTCGTGCGAGAATTACTTCTTCTCTCCTACATTTTCTCAGTGCCGATGTCCATGGTGCCAGAATCGGTTTGATAGATCGGAGTTTGTTTAAAACCTGGGAGTTCCAGCTTTCCTGCCACTTTCTTTGGAGGAATTCATTTACTCTTGTGTAGTAATCCCTGGCGGGGAGGGGTAGAGCTCGAGTCCTATGTGATTGCGCGGCACGCTTTGCAGCAGCGTATGCGAGCTCATTTCCCATGATGCCGGTATGACTCGGTACCCAACAGAGAACAATCCTCTTACCCGCTCTACCCAATGAAGTCAAACGTGCTATGATTTCTTGAGCGAAATGGTTAGATGGGTGAAAAGATCGAAGAGCCTCAAGACTACTCAATGAGTCTGTCACAATAAGATGTTGGGTTTCGTCTCCAACTTCAATAAAACATAGCGCCTTAATAATAGCAACCAGCTCAGCAGTGTACACAGACGCGTGCGGTGGTAACGTAAAACATCTCGTGGCTGTACGACATACAAATGCACACCCAGTTCCATCGGCCGTCTTGGAACCGTCAGTATATGTTCTGGAGTAGCAGCGATAAAATTCTAGAAGTTCCAATGCTTCTGCTCTGAAAACCTCTGGGGTGGTGTGTCCTTTCTTGGCATTCGTGAGTGAGGTATCAATTTCTGGTGAAGTGAGTTCCCATGGTGGGGTTTGTGTGTGTTTTATCCTCGCGACACCTCGTAGTGGGATTTCAGCATCTTCGAGTAGCGCACGAATTCTGACACAGAATGGGCGCAGTCGATCTCCTCTCTGCCCGCGGAACACAGACAGCATACGGTGTGAAAAGACGGATTTATATGTGGGATGCGCTGGAAGCTGCCTTAGTTTTATTGCGTATCTTAGTCCTAGTTTCTCGCGTCTGTTTGCCAGCGATGGCTCATGGGCTTCTGCCAATATACTTGCCGCTGGTGATGTCCGAAATGCCCCTGTGGCGATCCGCAATGCTGTATGGTGCACTGTGTCGAGCTTCCGCTTCAAGGAGCAACTAGCCCCGTCATATATAAGTGATGCGTAATCGAGTTTCGAGCGAATAAGTGATCGATATAACATTAAAAGTGTCACTCTGTCGGCTCCGTAATGAGTTCGTGAGACACATTTCATAATGTTCATTGCTCGGAAGCATTTGTCTCGCAATGTGTTGATGTGGTTGCCGTAGGATAACCGTCTGTCCAGATTGACACCGAGGAATTTTGCCTCTGGTCGCACGGGTATTTGCTGGCCATACAACTGAACAGCCATCTCTGGACAGTGACGACGACGTCGACAAAAGTGAACAGCGACCGTTTTAGTCATAGAAAATCGGAGGCCGTTCACTATCGTCCACCTTTCGAGGTAGGCTACAGCCATCTGCAGCTGTCTCTCCATGGATGGTGATCGCGACGCACATGACCAAATAGCCAAATCATCGACGAAAAGTGATCTCCCAATACTTGATGAGAGTCCTTTGTCTATGTCATTGATTAAGATTGTAAACAAAGCAACACTTAGAACGCTCCCCTGTGGGACTCCGTTCTCCTGTGTAAAACGTGGAGATAGATGGTTTCCCACGCGGACTTGGAAAATACGGTCACATAGGAAGTTTTGCAAAAAAATCCCATCGGTCCACGTATCCCATGCTTCCACACTTTTTGTAGTATTCCGTGACGCCACGCTGTATCATAGGCAGCCTCAATGTCAAAAAATATTGCTCCCACGTGCCCATTTTGCATGAAACTGTGTTTTATTTCTGTGTCTATTCGTAAAACATGATCTATGGCGCTACGATTCTTCCGGAACCCACACTGAGAGTCTGCGAGGATGCCTTCTTTTTCCAGAAACCAGCTAAGGCGAACATTTATTATTCGTTCCATGAGCTTACATAGGCATGACGTCAACGAAATGGGGCGATAATGTAACGGGTCATGGCCAGTCTTGCCTGGCTTCACGATAGGGATTACAATGGCTTCCCGCCAAGATGGGGGGAAATGGCCGCCGAGCCATAATGAATTGAAAGAGGAAAGAAGAGAAGCAAGAGCGCAGGACGGGAGGTGCTTCAGCATGTCATTGTGGATGTCGTCCGGACCCTCCGATGTTGTCCGGAGTGACCCTATAGCAAACGTTAGCTCTGCCATGGTAAAACGACGATTGTAAGAATGATGTACTGATGTGGTGAAATCAATTGGCATCGACTGCTGTATATATTTGTGGCGTAAAAACTCTGGGTCAGCAACGCTCCCTCGACTTCGTTGCGCTAGAGCGTGGCCAATCGCATAAGCAACTTCAGCAGGATGTGTAACATCCTGGTTCGCGATTTGCAGCATTGGGAGAGGAACTGAGCAGTATGTGCCGGAAATTCTTTTCACTCTGGACCATACCTGTGACGAGGAGCTAGACCGATTTAATGTATTTACGTAGGCTCTCCATGATGTACGCTTCGCTTCCGAGATGGTACGACGTACAATCGCTCTAGCCTTACGGAACAGAACTAGGTTTGCTGTGGTACTGTTTCGATTAAATGCTTTAAATGCACGGCGTCGTGCCCGAATAGCGTCTCTACACTCCTGAGTCCACCATGGAACAGGGGTTCGACGAGGACATCCTGATGTTTTCGGGATGCACCCTGCTGTTGCTTTTATGATCAACGACGTTAAGTTTTCTATTGAGTGTGGTTCTCGTTCAGTTGGAGTGGGGAATGTGCTCTCGAGTTGAGCTTCAAATGTGGTCCAGTCAGCTTTGCGCATGTTCCATCTTTTGGGTCTGGTTCCTAGTGTTGAGTTTGTTCGATATGTCAGCCAGATGGGGAAATGGTCACTACCCATGGGGTCGTCGGATACCGACCAATCAAAATGTTGTGCGAGCTGGGGGCTACACAGACTCAAATCTATTGCCGAGGAATGACCTGATGGCAGCGTAAAGTGGGTATGAGTGCCAGTGTTTAAGATGCATAAGGATTCATCTGTTATAAATTGATGCAAGACGCGCCCTCTTGAGTTTACGTTATCACAGCCCCACATGGTGTGGTGAGAGTTAAAATCCCCTAAAACTAAAAAGGGTGGGGGCAGTTCTAAAACTAACCGGGCTAGTTCGTTGCAGGTAAAAACAGTCCCAGGGGGCAGATAGATCGAGCATATCGTGAAAAAAAGTGCTATCTAGTTGGATTCGAGCTGCCACTGCTTGGAGGTCTGTTTTCAGCGCGACCTCAGTTGCTCCGACACTATGGTGAAGAGCCAGTATTACTCCACCATGTGCGACAGTATCGGTCACAAAGTCTTTTCTAAAAACTGAGTACCCCTTCAAAGTACATGGGAGGTCAGGTCGAAGTTTGCTCTCTTGAAGGCATATAGCGAGAGGGCAGTACCGATTTAAAGCTAACTGGATCTCTTGGGCGCTGTTCCTAAACCCCCTGCAGTTCCATTGTAAAAAGCCCTGGTTGGGAAACATTTAGGGTTTGACTAGAATAGCGGGAGAGTTACACAATAAATTGGCTTCTGACGAGACAGCGGCGAAGGGGATTAAAAGTCAGTGCACTGCCCAGGCACAGGGTCAGTTATTGCCTGAACTCGGCCCAAGGGACTGGGTCCTCAGGCGAGAACGCGGTGATCCCTCCGCCGGTGGGGAGCCCGATAGTGGTAGGCCTCTTTTCTGGGCCCCCAACCGGGATGGAGGTGGAGGAGGGCCCATTTCGTTGCCTGGCGGGGTTGGTCCCTCCACCCGCCGACGCGGCGATGGAGTGGCTGGCCGTGGGGGTAGAGCTTTGGCAGCTTCTTGGCGGCCAGTTGTCCGGGCCCTCTCCATCTGAGCGGGACGTGCCCGCTTGGCCTCGCGGGCACGTCTTTCGGCTTCTTGGTAGTTCAAGTTCACGTCAGAGATAGGTATTGGTCGATGGGTGTTTCTGGACGGTGATGGAGGTGCGGGCGCGGATGTTGATGGAGAGCCCTGCCTCACGGAAAGGGGGTTGGCTTCAGGGAGGAAGGAGGTGGATGATAGGGATTTGGCGGGGGTGTTGGTGCGCGGAGGGGCTGGGGAGATGTTGGAGGGAGGATGGGAAGTAGAAGATGGGGGTTTCGAGGTGGGAGGAGTTGTAGATGGGAAGAGGCTGACCTTTGGTGGTGAGGCCGATGTGGATTTGCCTGGACGCCCCTTCCTCCGCACCTCCTGCCAGTTTCCATCGCGCTCAAGGGGGACTGTGGGCGTGTGATCTGCGGGTAATCCATCCACGGGTTCCGTGGCTTGTGCTGCATTTCCCACTATCGCGGCTTCTTTGGCTGCCATTGGGGATAACGGGGGCCAGGCGACCCCGAAGGAACGTAGCAGAGCTATGAGCTGACCAATCAGCACCGCAGCACTGCAGTGTTCATGCTGCTGCGGGCGAGCTGGGGCCCCACTCATCGCTGGTAGTGTTGCTGCCTTGGCAGCGTAAGAAATTACTGGATGTGTACTTGTATACATATCACGGGCTTCGCGGAACGAAATGTTGTGGGTAAATTTCAGTGACATAATCTCCTTTTCTTTAAGGTAAGCAGGGCAGGTACGGTCATATGAAGTGTGCGGAGCTTGCTCACTTCCACAATTCACACACCAGTGCGCATGGGCATCACAGTTGTCTGCGCTGTGGGTCGTAGCAGCGCAGTTTGCGCAAGCGGGCCGATTACGGCATGCCGGCTTGGTATGTCCAAAACGTTGACATTGGAAGCATCGCATGGGATTCGGGATATACCTGCGAACCTTCACACGAGTATATCCGACAAGAACTGTGGCTGGAAGGTCAACTGTATTAAATGTCAAAATTATGTTGTTGGTTTGTTGCATCTCCGTTCCTTTTCTCGTATTGATACGACGAGCCTCAGTCACCCCCACTTCCGATAGGCCGTCCACTATTTCCGCATCAGAAACGTTTCTTAGGTCGTAGCAGTTGATAATTCCCTTTGAAGAGTTTTTCGTCTTGTGTGGTTCAGTGAAAATTGGAATAGTTACCTCACGTCTGTCACTACCCTCCCGCATGCTGTATGTGAATAGTTTGGCTGCTAGCGCATATTTCGCATCCTCTCTCTTCGAAAACTCCACTTCCAGCCCTCCGTCACGCAAAGTGTGGCATCTGATGACAAGCCCGAATTTGTCACATCCGTATCGTCGCTGAAACGGTGATAGCGAGGCCAGCTGTTTGGCACCTTCACATGCTCGGAAAATGAGTATACGGGGACCTGCCTCGTTCACAGCGGATCGGTCTGTCTGGCTCCTGCGAGAAGAGCCAGGAGTTGTGTTTTTGTTTTGAGTTGCCATATAGTGCGGTTGGTTTCGGCTCTTCAGGCACCCCACCTCACGGGGCCCTACTGAGGGGACGCCTGCTTCCCGCGGACGGGAGGTCGCCAGGCGCCCAAAGAGCTATACGGGGCGGGGGCGCCTTCGCCCGGCCGGGAGAGAGTAACTCACCACCCCAACCGGGATCCAGCGCCGCCCACCCCTTGACCCCAGCCGGCCGGTCCGGCAAGCACCAGGCCGAGACCTAGGCCCCCAGACCGAGGCGACCAGTCGCTTGACCCGTGTGAGGCCCCACGGGCCCGCCCGCCCCTCCGGGATATCGGGACCAAAGAAGTGTGTTGGTCACCCGTCACAACTAGCACCGTGCGACGGGGGACCTCAACCTCCAGGACTCCGTCAACCCCGGGGGGCGGGCCGAGGGGGCGCGGCTACCCCGATAAAACTGGCTGGTGGGCAGGGCCGGGGAAGTTGCCCTGCCTGCTCATAGTAGGGATAGTTGGTGTTGCAGGGCCAGGTGAAGGACATGGATGTTGGGATGATATGGGTATTGGAATGGGAGCGTATGGACGGAAGGAAGAGGGGTGGCTGTGGTGACCCGAGGGAGCGCCATTTCCCTAGCCAGCGACCAGTGTTCCACTCAGATGGGACTTCAGCTAAAGCCGGAAGAAACATGGACGTCCAACGATGTGTTTCTGTACGGGAAGGTCCCCATAATACGCCACAGAATGGAGGGGCTCTTCCTCAAGGGGCTCTCCAGGGTATCCGTGTGCATGAATGACGAGCTGCCGACTCTGCCCTCAGTCTTGTCAAATACGAGCACCCAATGTCTGACTGTGTTACAGAGAATGGACGATCCACTGTTTGCCATGGTGGCCTATGGGTACCTTGCGGCTAAGACCTAGGGAAGCTACACAAGATACAGCCCCATCATAGAGATGGGATCGGACAGCTGACTGGCCTCCTCAAGAAAACTTCCGTCCCCAGAGTGATGAGTCAGCCTGAGTTCTTGACCATTTGGACGCTCGATACGATTTTCCGGGATGCGTTCCTCGGAGGGCAAGGAGGCTGCAGTTTGAACCGGTTCATTATCGGTGCTTAATTCTCCTCAACTTATCAGTCATGCACTCCCAGCTGGCTTCCTATTCCTTTAGAACGGCACTCCTAATGTATGGGAAAAAGTCCCTCGCGGGGAGAGGAAGACGTCGAGTGCGTGGACCTTGAGCGGCGCGTTTCGCTGCAGCATCCGCAGCCTCATTTCCGCTGATTCCCGATCGGCAAGTGAAACCACGCGTAGATTGTGTGGGAAGCAAGAGCGAGACAGACATTAGAGACACAGAAATTGTTCGGTCGGTAGGTAAGGCGATACTCAAACGGGGCAGTCGGCGAGTGGACCGACGCGAAAACGGTGCCGTCGGAAAACGGTGCGTATGGCCAATGCGTAAGCGGCACAGTGTCACCTCATCTCGCCTAGTCCTACGCGAGCACGAGGACCACTGCCCGATGCTAGGCTTAATTGTCCTCAGCTTGTTTGCACCGACCGCGTCCCAAAGCACCTGCCACTCACGAAAAACATAATTGTTAATGACTGGATATATATCTCTAGCAGGAATGGCCATATACCGTGTACACGGTTTCTGTGCTGCTCGCTTTGCCGCCGCGTCAGCGGCCTCATTCCCCGATATACCGACGTGGCTCGGAATCCAGCAAAACGATGGTCTTACCATCTGCACGTAGTGACGTCAACCGTAAAACTATTTCCTGGACAATGGAGTGTGATGAATTAAAAGATCCCAGTGCCATAAGGCTACTGAGACTATCTGTTGGGATGAGGTGCAATGTTTCATCAGATACTTGTATAAAGCACAATGCTTTGTTAATGGCTACCAATTCCGATGTTGGTTGATTATTTGGGCTTAGGGGCGCTTCGACTGCTTCGGTCATACAGCGCCCATAACAATGTTAGATTGACAGCTTAGGATGATTCGTGCCAACAGTAGTACACGAACATTCAGAATACGGCAGATATCAGTGAAACGGTGAAAGGAAAAGAGCAAGCGCAATCAAACATCAGTGAGAACAGTGAAACGGGCGTAACATCAGTGAAATAGTGAAACGGGCGTAACATCAGTGGAACAGTGGAACAGAAGGACCTAGCGCGAGCAAACATCAGTGGAACAGTGAAACGGGAGCAACATCAGTGAAACGGTGAAATAGGAAGAGCAAGTGCAAGCGAAAATCAGTTCCAATCCCCCACCACGGATAGGTGGTACCTCGTCGGGGGGCTGGGAATGAAAGGATGATCACTTACCACATCAGCATGGATTATAAGAAAAACAACAACTTCCAAACCAGATTGAACAACGAGTCCATCAAGAACATGCTTGACAAAGCATTCGGCTTCAAGAGGGTCTTCAAATATGCTTATGACATCTACGAGGGATCATGGTTCTATTATGCGGGGAGGCCAGACAAGCTGAGTGGAACCGAAGATGAGATTCGATCTCTCGATCCCTCCGTGCCGTATGCATGGATGGGCCAATCAGGTGGGAATGAAGGCCTCAGTCAGTCTTGTCAAATACGAGCACTCAATATCTGACTGTGTCCCAGAGAATGGACGACCCACTGCTTGCCATGGTGGCCTATGGGTACCTTGCGGCTGAAACCTGGGGAAGCTACACAAGATACAGCCCCATCATAGACATGGGAACGGACAGCTGGCTGGCCTGCTCACGAAATATTTCGTCCGCAGAGTGATGAGTCAGCCTGAGTTCTTGACCACTTGGATGCTCGATATGATTTTCCGGGATGCGTTCCTCGGAGGGCAAAGAGGCTGCAGTTTCAACCGGTTCATGATGCGACAATTTCCAGATCCTCTAACCGAATCTCTAAGCTTCTAAGCGACGATGTTATACAACGTTGCTTCTGTGTTATTGCCAATCCTATGATCCGAAGGATGCGGGACCTCGCTGCACTTCTGGAGAGCCCCAACGCGACAGGAATCTCGTCGTCGGCCCACTCAGAGACAGTGGTCCGGGAAACAGAAGCTGAGCTCTTGAGACAAAACAGGGACAAGATTGAACACGAGGGGTTCAGACTCTGCCTCGATCCCGAAATGATGGACCAGAGCGACCTCCTTAGGTTCGTTGCCTCCTTGGGGCCCTTCTTTCCACGATTTATCAGCGAGATAGGGAATGCATCTCCCCAGAGACTGCTGCAGAAAACCCTCAAGGTCTCAAACTGTCGCACCCTGAAGGGATTGACTTTGGACCAGGCTGCCACAGGACTGATCGAGAAGATCAACGCAACCGAGGCCTCCTGTATGCCCTTCCAGATGGATCACATGGGAAGGGACCCAGTAGACGTGGAGTGCAGTGCCACCCTAGCTGACTGTCCGGTTCGAATCATGGGTTGGTGGTGGATTGGAGTTTAGGGGCGCGTCGACATCAAGGGTCATTTTGCGCCCATATCTAAATTTTAATCAATCTACGGTGCTGCTATCATATCTTGCTATCTATCTTCACGGGTGGCACTCTTGGTCTCACCCGTCCCCGGTATGATGGTCGCCGGGTCTTTGGGCACTCAATCCCCCCACCACGAAAAGGTGGTTCGGGGGGGGTCCGCGAGCGCGCGGCAAGAGAGGAGAGAGGAAAGGCCGGCGGCCATTAGCGGGGAGACGTGTGACGGCTAGCGAGGAGCCGTCGCCGCGGCAGCCAGCCGGCCAGGCCGCCACAGCCGAATGGCTGGCGCTCCAGTGGCAACGTGACAACATGAGGAAACAGTACGGCGAGGCAACAGCTGGGAGAATTGCAGCACCAAGGCTGGAAACGGCGCAGAATCGCAAGAGCTGGGAGCGCCGCAAACAGGCAACGACCGGCACGAGAACGGTTCCGGGTCATGAAGGACATTGATGCATCGCAGTTGACCGCGTGGATCGCGATAACGCAATGGGGTGAAAACGGGTCGACACATAGTGTATGTGTGTGTGTGAGTGTGGTTTTAGGGCGCAGAGACGGTCGACACATAGCAGTAACGCGTTCGGGACATCTGCAACTGTGGCAAGAAAGTTCACAATGCGCTGTAAATTCAGACGGTCAACGAAAACATCAGCCAGCAAGCAGTTCACAGAAACTCAGCGTCTAGAAAGGCAATTCCAGCAAGCGCCATGATGCAACCAGTATTGCTTAACTGAATAGTTTGGCTTGAGGGTGCATTATCTACAATGGTTATGCAGATGTAATGGTCAGGTAAAGTCGTCTGCAATCTGAATGCATACATATATATATATATATATATATATATATATATATATATATATATATATATATATATATATATATGATTGGCCATTGGTGCTTAGGGGCGCACCAACACCGAGAAAGCATGATCATACGACGCCCATGTCGATACAAAGCTACCAGAATCACGCAATCATGCAACCCCGCATGAAATCCCAACGCCGAGATGCTACGTGGTACCGCGTCCACACATTCAGACATGTACTACAAGAAGTTCCTAAGGAATTTGGATAGAGAGGACATGGACCCGAATTTCCTCGTTATTGGTCACCGAGGAAAAGAAAGAGAGCAAGGGGAGGAGTACATACTTTCTTCATTGATGACACTCCCGGTGAGAACATATTTTGTCATCACCGAATATTTGATGTCTCAGTTTGTGGTCCACAAGCTCCCGGAGCTCACCATAACAGACTCGTGCGTAGACTTGCTGATGAAGACCATTGACCAAACCGCATCGGGGGCTGGGAATGAAATGATGATCACTTATCATATCAGCATGGACTACAAAAAATACAACTTCTAACCCAGATTGAACAATGAGTCCATCAGGAACGTGTTTGACAAAGCATTTGGCTTCAAGAGGGTATTCAAATATGCTTATGACATCTACGATGGATCATGGTTCTATTATGCTGGGAGGCCAGACAAGCTGTGTGCAACCAGAGATGACATTCGATCTCTCGATCCCTCCGTGCCGTATGCATGGATGGGCCAATCAGGGGGCAATGAAGGCCTCAGTCAAAAGGTGTGGACCACTGCCTCGGCAATGTCTCTCGAGGAGGCGACCAAGGGGACCAAAGCGTCAGTCAAAATCATGGCCCAGGGGGATAACCAGGTGGTATCACTCCAATTCAAGATACCGGCCCGCAGCGATCCAGGGACAATCAAGGACGAGCTCCGAAGAATAACAGACATCACCAGGAAAATCCTCCGACGACTGGACCAGTGTTCCACTCAGATGGGACTTCAGCTAAAGGTGGAAGAAACATGGACGTCCAACGATGTGTTTCTGTACGGGAAGGTCCCCGTAATACGCCACAGAATGGAGGGGCTCTTCCTCAAGGGGCTCTCCAGGGTATCCGTGTGCATGAATGACGAGCTGCCGACCCTGCTCTCAGTCTTGTCAAATACGAGCACTCAATGTCTGACTGTGTCCCAGAGAATGGACGATCCACTGTTTGCCATGGTGGCCTATACTTTGCGGCTAAGACCTGGGGAAGCTACACAAGATACAGCCCCATCATAGAGATGGGAACGGACAGCTGACTGGCCTCCTCAGGAAATCTTCCGTCCGCAGAGTGATGAGTCAGCCTGAGTTCTTGACCATTTGGATGCTCGATACGATTTTCCGGGATGCGTTCCTCGGAGGGCAAGGAGGCTGCAGTTTGAACCGGTTCATGATCCGACAGTTTCCAGATCCTCTAACCGAATCTCTAAGCTTCATCAAGATCATGCAAGACATTAGCGACGATGTTATACAACGTTGCTTCCGTGTCATGGCCAACCCTATGATCCGAAGGATGCGGGACCTCGCTGCACTTCTGGAGAGCCCCAACGTGACAGGAATATCGTCGTCGGCCCACTCAGAGACAGTGGTGCGGGAAGCAGTAGCTGAGCTCTTGAAACAAAACAGGGACAAGATTGAACACGAGGGGTTCAGACTCTGTCTCGATCCCGAAAAGATGGACCAGAGCGACCTCCTTAGGTTCGTTGCCTCTTTGAGGCCCTTCTTTCCACGATTTATCAGCGAGATCGGAAATGCATCTCCCCAGAGACTGCTGCAGAAAACCCTCAAGGTCTCAAATTCTCGCACCCTGAAGGGATTGACTTTGGGCCAGGCTGCCACAGGACCGATCGAGAAGATCAACGCAACCGAAGCCTCTTGTGTGCTGTTCCAGACGACTCACATGGGAAGGGACCCAGTAGACGTGGAGTGCAGTGCCACCCTAGCTGACTCTGTCCGGTTCGAATCATGGGTTGGTGGTGGATTGGAGTTTAGGGGCGCGTCGACATCAAGGGTCATTTTGCGCCCATAACTAAATTTTAATAAATATACGGTGCTGCTATCATATCTTGCTATCCATCTTCACGGGTGGCACTCTTGGTCTCACCCTTCCCCGGTATGATGGTCGCCGGGTCTTTGGGCACTCAATCCCCCACCACGAAAAGGTGGTTCGGGGGGGGGGTCCGCGAGCGCGCGACAAGAGAGGAGAGAGCAGAGGCCGGCGGCCATCAGCGGGGAGACGTGTGACGGCTAGCGAGGAGCCGCCGCCGCGGCAGCCAGCCGGCCAGGCCGCCACAGCCGAATGGCTGGCGCTCCAGTGGCAACGTGACAACATGAGGAAACAGTACGGCGAGGCAACAGCTGGGAGAATTGCAGCACCAAGGCTGGAAACGGCGCAGAATCGCAAGAGCTGGGAGCGCCGCAAACAGGCAACGACCGGCACGAGAACGGTTCCGAGTCATTAAGGACATTGATGAATCGCAGTTGACAGCGTGGATCGCGATAATGCAATGGGGTGAAAACGGGTCGACACATAGCAGTAACGCGTTCGGGACATCTGCAACGGTGGCAAGAAAGTTCACAATGCGCTGCAATTCAGACGGTCAACGAAAACATCAGCCAGCAAGCAGTTCACAGAAACTCAGCGTCTAGAAAGGCAATTCGAGCAAGCGCCATGATGCAACCAGTATTGCTTAACTGAATAGTTTGACTTGAGGGTGCATTATCTGCAATGGTTATGCAGATGTAATGGTCAGGTAAAGTCGTCTGCAATCTGAATGCATATATATATATATATATATATATATATATATATATATATATATATATATATATATATATATATTATATACACACATATAGAAAGCATCATCATACGACGCCCATGTCGATACAAAGCTACCAGAATCACGCAATCATGCAACCCCGCATGAAATCCCAACGCCGAGATCCTACGTGGTACCGCGTCCACACATTCAGACATGTACCTACAAGAAGTTCCTAAGGAATTTGGATAGAGAGGACATGGACCCAGAATTTCCTCGTTATTGGTCACCGAGGAAAAGAGAGGGAACAAGGGGAGGAGTGCAGACTTTTCATTGATGACACTCCCGGTGATAACATATTTTGTCATCACCGAATATTTGATGTCTCAGTTTGCGGTCCCCAAGCTCCCGGAGCTCACCATGACAGACTCGTACGTAGACTTGCTGATGAAGACTATTGACCAGACCGCATCGGGGGCTGGGAATGAAAAGGGACTTATCACATCAGCATGGATTATAAAAAATACAACAACTTCCAAATCTGATTGAACACTGAGTCCATCAGGAACGTGCTTGACAAAGTGTTCGGCTTCCAGAGGGTCTTCAAATATCCTTATGCCATCTACGATGGATCATGGTTCTATTATGCGGGGAGGCCAGAAAAGCTGTGTGCAACCGAAGGTGAGATTCGATCTCTCGATCTCTCGATCCCTCCGTGCCGTATGCATGGATGGGCCAATCAGGGGGAATGAAGGCCTCAAAAGCGGTGGACCACTGCCTCGGCAATGTCTCTCGAGGAGGCGACCAAGGGGACCAATGCGTCAGTTAAAATCATGACCCAGGGATAATCAAGGACGAGCTCCGAAGAATAAGAGACATCACCAGGAAAATCCTCCGACGATTGGACCAGTGTTCAACTCAGATGGGACTTCAGCTAAAGCTGGAAGAAACATGGACGTCCAACGATGTGTTTCTGTACGGGAAGGTCCCCGTAATACGCCACAGAATGGAGGGGCCCTTCCTCAAGGGGCTCTCCAGGGTATCCGTGTGCATGAATGACGAGCTGCCGAACCTGCCCTCAGTCTTGTCAAATACGAGCACCCAATGTCTAACTGTGTCCCAGAGAATGGAAATGACGAGCTGCCGAACCTGCCCTCAGTCTTGTCAAATACGAGCACCCAATGTCTGACTGTGTCCCAGAGAATGGACGATCCCATGTTTGCCATGGTGGCCTATGGGTACTTTGCGGCTAAGACCTGGGGAAGCTACACAACATACAACCCCATCATAGAGATGGGATCGGACAGCTGACTGGCCTCCTCAGGAAATCTTCCGTCCGCAGAGTGATGAGTCAGCCTGAGTTCTTGACCATTTGGATGCTCGATACGATTTTCCGGGATGCGTCCATCGGAGGACAAGGAGGCTGCAGTTTGAACCGGTTCATTATCGGTGCTTAATTCTCCTCAACTTATCAGTCATGCACTCCCAGCTGGCTTCCTATTCCTTTAGAACGGCACTCCTAATGTATGGGAAAAAGTCCCTCGCGGGGAGAGGAAGACGTCGAGTGCGTGGACCTTGAGCGGCGCGTTTCGCTGCAGCATCCGCAGCCTCATTTCCGCTGATTCCCGATCGGCAAGTGAAACCACGCGTAGATTGTGTGGGAAGCAAGAGCGAGACAGACATTAGAGACACAGAAATTGTTCGGTCGGTAGGTAAGGCGATACTCAAACGGGGCAGTCGGCGAGTGGACCGACGCGAAAACGGTGCCGTCGGGAAACGGTGCGTATGGCCAATGCGTAAGCGGCACAGTGTCACCTCGTCTCGCCTAGTCATACGCGAGCGCGCGGACCACTAGCCGATGCTAGGTTTCATTTTCCTAAGCTTGTTTGCACCGACCGCGTCCCAAAGCACCTGCCCACTCACGAAAAACATAATTTTTAATGATTGGATATACATCCCTAGCAGGAATGGCCATATACCGTGTACACGGTTTCTGTGCTGCTCGCTTTGCCGCCGCGTCAGCGGCCTCATTCCCCGATATACCGACGTGGCTCGGAATCCAGCACAGTGATGGTCTTACCATCTGCACGTAGTGACGTCAACCGTAAAACTATTTCCTAGACAACGGAGTGTGATGAATTAAAAGATCCCAGTGCCATAAGGCTACTGAGACTCCAGCACAGTGATGGTCTTACCATCTGCACGTAGTGACGTCAACCGTAAAACTATTTCCTAGACAACGGAGTGTGATGAATTAAAAGATCCCAGTGCCATAAGGCTACTGAGACTATCTGTTGGGATGAGGTGCAATGTTTCATCAGATACTTGTATAAAGCACAATGCTTTGTTAATGGCTACCAATTCCGATGTTGGTTGGCTATTTGGGCTTACGGGCGCTTCGACTGCTTCGGTCATACAACGTCCATAACAATGTTAGATTGACAGCTTAGGATGATTCGTGCCAACAGTAGTACACGAACATTCAGAATACGGGCAGATATCAGTGAAACGGTGAGAGAAAGAGCAAGCGCAATCAAACATCAGTGAGAACAGTGAAACGGGCGTAACATCAGTGAAATAGTGGAACAGGAGGACCTAGCGCGAGCAAACATCAGTGGAACAGTGAAACGGGAGCAACATCAGTGAAACGGTGAAATAGCAAGAGCAAGTGCAAGCGAAATAAAGTTAAAATCCCCCACCATGGATAGGTGGTACCTCGTCGGGGGGCTGGGAATGAAAGGATGATCACTTACCACATCAGCATGGATTACAAGAAATACAACAACTTCCAAACCAGATTGAACAACGAGTCCATCAAGAACATGCTTGAAAAAGCGTTCGGTTTCAAGAGGGTCTTCAAATACGCTTATGACATCTACGAGGGATCATGGTTCTATTAAGCGGGGAGGCCAGACAAGCTGAGTGGAACCGAAGATGAGATTTGATCTCTCGATCTCTCGGTCCCTCCGTGCCGTATGCATGGATGGGCCAATCAGGTGGGAATGAAGGCCTCAGTCAAAAGGTGTGGACCACTGCCTCGACAATGTCTCTCGAGAAGGCGACCAAGGGGACCAATGCGTCAGTCAAAATCATGGCACAGGGTGACAACCAGGTGGTATCGCTCCAGTTCAAGATCCCGGCCCACAGCGATCCAGGGACAATCAAGGACGAACTCTGAAGAATAAGACATCACCAGGAAAATCCTCCGACGACTGGACCAGTGCTCCACTCAGATGGGACATCAGCTAAAGCTGGAAGAAACATGGACGTCTAACGATGTGTTTCTGTACGGGAAGGTCCCCGTAATACGCCACAGAATGGAGGGGCTCTTCCTCAAGGGGCTCTCCAGGGTATCCGTGTGCATGAATGACGAGCTGCCGACCCTGCCCTCAGTCTTGTCAAATACGAGCACGCAATGTCTGACTGTGTTCCAGAGAATGGACGATCCACTGTTTGCCATGGTGGCCTATGGGTACTTTGCGGCTAAGACCTGGGGAAGCTACACAAGATACAGCCCCATCATAGAGATGGGAACGGACAGCTGACTGGCCTCCTCAGGAAATCTTCCGTCCGCAGAGTGAGGAGTTAGCCTGAGCTCTTGACCATTTGGATGCTCGATACGATTTTCAGGGATGCGTCCATCGGAGGGCAAGGAGGCTGCAGCTTGAACCGGTTCATGATCAGACAGTTCCCAGATCCTCTAACCGAATCTCTAAGCTTCATGAAGATCATGCAATACATTAGCGACGATGTTACACAACGTTGTTTCCGTGTCATGGGCAACCCTATGATCTGAAGGATGCGGGACCTCGCTGCACTTCTGGAGAGCCCCAACGCGACAGGAATCTTGTCGTCGGCCCACTCAGAGACAGTGGTGCGGGAAACAGTAGCTGAGCTCTTCAGACAAAACAGGGACAAGATTGAACACAAGGGGTTCAGACTCTGTCTCGATCCCGAAATGATGGACCAGAGCGACCTCCTTAGGTTCGTTGCCTCCTTGAGGCCCTTCTTTCCACGATTTATCAGCGAGATTGGCAATGCATCTCCCCAGAGACTGCTGCAGAAGACCCTCAAGGTCTCAAATTATCGCACCCTGAAGGGATTGACTTTGGGCCAGGCTGCCACAGGACTGATCGAGAAGATCAACGCAACCGAAGCCTCCTGTGTGCTGTTCCAGATGACTCACATGGGAAGGGACCCAGTAGACGTGGAGTGTAGTGCCACCCTAGCTGACTCTGTCCGGTTCGAATCATGGGTTGGTGGTGGATTGGAGTTTAGGGGCGCGTCGACATCAAGGGTCATTTTGCGCCCATAACTAAATTTTAATCAATCTACGGTGCTGCTATCATATCTTGCTATCCATCTTCACGGGTGGCACTCTTGGTCTCACCCTTCCCCGGTATGATGGTCGCCGGGTCTTTGGGCACTCAATCCCCCCACCACGAAAAGGTGGTTCGGGGGGGGGGGGGGGGTCCGCGAGCGCGCGGCAAGAGAGGAGAGAGCAGAGGCCGGCGGCCATCAGCGGGGAGACGTGTGACGGCTAGCGAGGAGCCGCCGCCGCGGCAGCCAGCCGGCCAGGCCGCCACAGCCGAATGGCTGGCGCTCCAGTGGCAACGTGACAACATGAGGAAACAGTACGGCGAGGCAACAGCTGGGAGAATTGCAGCACCAAGGCTGGAAACGGCGCAGAATCGCAAGAGCTGGGAGCGTCGCAAACAGGCAACGACCGGCACGAGAACGGTTCCGAGTCATGAAGGACATTGATGCATCGCAGTTGACCGCGTGGATCGCGATAATGCAATGGGGTGAAAACGGGTCACACATAGTGTGTGTGTGGGGGTCGAAGACGGTCGACACATAGCAGTAACGCGTTCGGGACATCTGCAACGGTGGCAAGAAAGTTCACAATGCGCTGCAAATTCAGACGGTCAACGAAAACATCAGCCAGCAAGCAGTTCACAGAAACTCAGCGTCTAGAAAGGCAATTCCAGCAAGCGCCATGATGCAACCAGTATTGTTTAACTGAATAGTTTGGCTTCAGGGTGCATTATCTGCAATGGTTATGCAGATGTAATGGTCAGGTAAAGTCGTCTGCAATCTGAATATATATATATATATATATGATTGGCCATTGGTGCTTAGGGGCGCACCAACACCGAGAAAGCATGATCATACGACGCCCATGTCGATACAAAGCTACCAGAATCACGCAATCATGCAACCCCGCATGAAATCCCAACGCCGAGATGCTACGTGGTACCGCGTCCACACATTCAGACATGTACTACAAGAAGTTCCTAAGGAATTTGGATAGAGAGGACATGGACCCGAATTTCCTCGTTATTGGTCACTGAGGAAAAGAGAGGGAACAAGGGGAGGAGCGCAGACTTTTTCATTGATGACATTCCCGGTGAGAACATATTTTGTCATCACCGAATATTTGATGTCTCAGTTTGCAGTCCCCAAGCTCCCGGAGCTCACCATGACAGACTCGTACGTAGACTTGCTGATGAAAACCATTGACCAGACCGCATCGGGGGCTGGGAATGAAAGGGTGATCACTTATCATATCAGCATGGACTACAAAAAATACAACTTCCAAACCAGATTGAATAATGAGTCCATCAGGAACGTGCTTGACAAACCATTCGGATTCAAGAGGGTCTTCAAATATGCTTATGACATCTACGAGGGATCATGGTTCTATTATGCGGGGAGGCCAGACAAGCTGTGTGCAACCGAAGATGAGATTCGATCTCTCGATCCCTCCGTGCCGTATGCATGGATGGGCCAATCAGGGGGAATGAAGGCCTCAGTCAAAAGGTGTGGACCACTGCCTCGGCAATGTCTCTCGAGGAGGCGACCAAGGGGACCAATGCGTCAGTCAAAATCATGGCCCAGGGAGACAACCAGGTGGTATCGCTCCAGTTCAAGATCCCGGCCCACAGCGATCCAGGGATAATCAAGGACGAGCTCCGAAGAATAAGAGACATCACCAGGAAAATCCTCCGACGACTGGACCAGTGTTCCACTCAGATGGGACTTCAGCTAAAGCTGGAAGAAACATGGACGTCCAACGATGTGTTTCTGTACGGGAAGGTCCCCGTAATACGCCACAGAATGGAGGGGCTCTTCCTCAAGGGGCTCTCCAGGGTATCCGTGTGCATGAATGACGAGCTGCCGACCCTGCCCTCAGTCTTGTCAAATACGAGCACTCAATGTCTGACTGTGTCCCAGAGAATGGACGATCCACTGTTTGCCATGGTAGCTTATGGGTACCTTGCGGCTAAAACCTAGGGAAGCTACACAAGATACAGCCCCATCATAGAGATGGGATCGGACAGCTGACTGGCCTCCTCAGGAAATCTTCCGTCCCCAGAGTGATGAGTCAGCCTGAGTTCTTGACCATTTGGATGCTCGATACGATTTTCCGGGATGCGTCCCTCGGAGGGCAAGGAGGCTGCAGTTTGAACCGGTTCATGATCCAGACAGTTCCCCGATCCTCTAACCGAATCTCTAAGCTTCATGAAGATCATGCAATACATTAGCGACGATGTTATACAACGTTGTTTCCGTGTCATGGCCAACCCTATGATCCGAAGGATGCGGGACCTCGCTGCACTTCTGGAGAGCCCCAACGCGACAGGAATCTCGTCGTCGGCCCACTCAGAGATAGTGGTGCAGGAAGCAGTAGCTGAGCTCTTGAGACAAAACAGGGACAAGATTGAACACGAGGGGTTCAGACTCTGTCTCGATCCCGAAATGATGGACCAGAGCGACTTCTTTAGGTTCGTTGCCTCCTTGAGTCCCTTCTTTCCACGATTTATTAGCGAGATTGGCAATGCATCTCCCCAGAGACTGCTGCAGAACACCCTCAAGGTCTCAAATTCTCGCACCCTGAAGGGATTGACTTTGGGCCAGGCTGCCACAGGACCGATCGAGAAGATCAACGCAACCGAAGCCTCCTGTGTGCTGTTCCAGATGACTCACATGGGAAGGGACCCAGTAGACGTGGAGTGGAGTGCCACCCTAGCTGACTCTGTCCGGTTCGAATCATGGGTTAGTCGTGGATTGGAGTTTAGGGGCGCGTCGACATCAAGGGTGATTTTGCGCCCATAGCTAAATTTTAATCAATCTACGGTGCTGCTATCATATCTTGCTATCCATCCTCACGGGTGGGGGTACATCACGTGAAGGCGAGCTTGTCGAATGAACGTAGAAATATTCCCAGACGCCACGACCTCAGAGTCGTTCCCTATAAGCATAGGTAAGGTTTAGTTTAGTTAGTTATTTATTTGGGCTTAGGGACGCTTCGACTGCTTCGGTCATACAGCGCCCATAACAATGTTAGATTGACAGCCTAGGATGATTGGTGCCAACAGTAGTACACGAACATTCAGAATACGAGCAGATATCAGTGAAACGGTGTAAGAGAAAGAGCAGGCACAAGCAAACATCAGCCAAACAGTGAAACGGGAGTAACATCAGCGAAACAGTGGAAGGTAAGTAACATCAGTGAAACAGAAAGAGCAGGCGCGAGCAAATATCAGTCTAACAGTGTAACAGGATTCATGCGAAAAGCAGTATTCGAGACTTCATAAGACAGGCAAATCACTGCAGTGTCACATGTCCGCGAGGTGTGCAAATCGCTCCAAACTTTATATCCGAGGGAAAGCGACACAGCTGTCCTGAAGGCACAACGTGCGATTCAGCCAGCAACATCGTCAGCGAAACAGCAAGGTGCAAACATCAGCGAAACGGCGAAATGGAATCAACATCAGCGAAACAGCGAGACGGCAAGAGCAAACGCAAGCAAACATCAGCGAAACCGCAAAATGGGAGCAGCATCAGTGAAACAGTAAGAGCAAGCGCAAGCAAACGTCATCAGTGAAACAGTGAAAAGGAAGTAACATCCGTGAAACAGGAACAGTCGGCACGCCTATTATTGAAAGGGATAGATAACCTGAAACTGAGTAGCAGCTACGTAACGGTATATTTTCCCTCTGGCAACGATCTCCGGGCTGTCTCCTAAAACATCGGTGTACGACATTGCATGACAGTTTCGACCAAAGTAACGCATTCGTTCCTCCTGGAAGTTGCGGCATGAAAACAGTATGTGGCGGACTGTCATGTGTGAATTACATCGAACACAGCGTGGTTTTTCCTCCTTGATCAGTAGGTATCTATGTGTAGCGTAAGCATGCCCTATTCGCAATCGTGCTAAAATTACCTCTTCCCTTCTACACTTATTCAGTGACGACGGCCATGGCCCCAGAACTTGTTTTATAGACCGGAGCTTGTTTGAAACCTGGTAGTTCCAATTTGTTTGCCACTTTTCTTGGAGAAAAGCAGATACTTCTGGGTAGAAATCCCTAGCGGGGACAGACAAATTACTGATGGTACTCGTGAGTGTAAAATGGTTTGAAGGTCGTAAGGTCGTGGATAACGTAAGGTCGTGGATACTGGTTCTCAAACCTCTGCAGTTCCACTGAAGAATACAACTCATATGTCAAGATATATGAATGGAAGTAGCTAGCTAAAGACGTGGGTGACTAAGACAAGTAAAAAGCAGTTACCACCCTGTCTCTGTCCTCCGCCCCGTAGAGGCCGTAGAGGCGACCGCTGGCAGCCCGTGGGCTTCACGTCGACTCGACCCAAAGGGCTGAGTCCTCGGGCGAGAGCGGGCTGACTCCTCCCCAGGTGGAGAGTCTAATGGTGGCAGGCCCCACTTCTGGGGCCCCAGTCTGGGTGGGGGCGGGGGAGGGCCCATCTCATTGGCAGATGGAGCCGGTCCCTCTACTCGACGTCGTGGCGATGGGGTGGCCGGCCTCCGTACTGGCGCCTGCTCAGCCCCCTGGTGGCTCTTCTCGCAGGCCCTCTCCATCAGAGCGAGTCGCGCTCTTTTTTCTTCGCGGGCCCGTCTCTCGGTTTCCTGGTAGTGCAGGGTGATATCCGATATTTTGATTGGTCGTTGGTGGTCTCGGGGTGGCGATGTAGGTGCAGAAGTGGAAGTCGAGGGTGGGGGTGAAGCCCGACTCACGGGCAAGGGAGAGGGATCGGGTAGGGAGGAGGTGGATAGGACGGATTTGGAGGCGGTGCTGGGACGAGTGGAGGGAGAGAGGAGATTGGAGTGTGGATGGGTCGTGGGATTGGGGGACTTGGAGGTAGGTGATGAGGTAGATGTGGAGTGGTCCGGATTTGATGGAAGGGGTTGAAAAGGCCTCTTGGACCTTTGGACCAGAGTCCACTCCCACCTTCAGGGATTGATTGAGAAGGGGCCTCAGCTGGGCGAACGAGGGATCCCTTCGTGGAGGGTGGGACCTCCATCGCATCGTCGACGTGTAGGGTTGGGTGGGGTTGCCTCTCATGTGAGGGCAGGTGCACTCCAAAGGACCGCAGCAGAGTCGTCAGCCGTGCAATCAGTTCAGAGACCATATTGGGACCTACGTGTTCGGGGGTTACCGGATATTTCTTTTGACTTAATAATCAGAATACGGGGCACTGGAAGACTATAGCTTCGCCTGGTTTGTTCCCTACTAGAGGAAACAGGTGGGTTGTTTTGATGTCTGTGGTTGCCATATAAGGTACTTGGTTTCTATTCCTCGGGCGCCCCACCACAGATGGGCCCTACTAGGGGGACGCCTGGGTCCCACGCACGGGAGGTCGCCAGGAGCCCGAGGAGCTATACGTATACGGGGCAGGCGGCGCCTTCGCCCGGCCGGGAGAGATACTTACCACCCCGACCGGAATCCAGCACCGCCTACCCCTTGACCCCAGCTGGCCGGACCGGCAGACACTGGGAAGGATCCCAGGTCTCCGGCCCGAGGCGACTAGCCACTTGGCCCGCGTGAGGCCCCACGGGCCCACCCGCCCCTCCGGGATATCAGGACCAAAGAGGTGTGTTGGTTCCCCCGTCACAACTAGCACCGTGCGACGGGGGACATCAACCTCCAGGACTCCGTCAATTCGTGCCTGCTCATAGTAGGGATAGTTGGTGGTGTTGCAAGGCCAGATGATGGACATGGATGCTGGGATGAGATTGAGATTGGAATGGGAACGTATGGATTAGGGATGATAATCCCGGGATCGGGATCCGGGATCCCGGGATTACGTCAATCCCGAATCCCGGGATTGGAGGCTCTCGGGATTTCGGGATCCCGATGAGTTTTTTTCTTCATACAGAACTATTGTTAAAAACGTCAATGTGGAAAACCATTAGGGTTTTAAAAAAATAGATAAGGATAACTTAAATTTGAAGGATTTTGGGTTTTTTTTTGAAAATTTTTGCACTATTCTTTCTTCTTCTCTTATTAAGCCGCTTCGTTGCAATTCAGCGATGGTATTCGACAGCGTTTCACACGGTGTCAGGCTCCGAGACCCCGCGTGGCTCCCGGGCCGCCTCTCCACGGCAGGTCATATTACTCGAGGACATGCTACACCCGATGTGAGTCAGCGGCCGTCGCGGGCTGTGCCCTGTCCTGCGCCTCAGTGACTGACTCCCAGTGCTTTGAGGCGGAGTGGCGCTGGCAGGGCACCGTGTTGTTGTTGTTGATGGTGGTGGTATCCTCCAATCTCCGAATTTTATCTAGTCTGAGCATTTTCAACAAGCCGACGAAGCTAAGCTTAAGGGCTGATATACAGATGCCGGATTTTGTGGAATTCAAAGGAAGCGTAGTGTGGGAACACTTTCTGAGAGGTGAGACTGGAAACACAGCGAAGTGTCGTATCTGTAAAAAAAGTATTGAAAATATCCGGAGGTTCCACGAAAGGACTTCATGTTCACCTCAAGAGTAAGCATGGTGGAATGGGTGTTGCTGGACCATCCAATCCAAGGACTGAAGGTCAAGTCGAGCCGGGTCAAGGTGAGAGCCCCAGGCATACGGCGCCCACTCCAAAAGGAATGAGGACCTTGGATAGCTATTACTTATCGAAAACGGACGACGACCTGGATGCCGTTCTTGCCAGAATGTGCGCAAGAGATGGGCTTCCATTTACAGTTTTTTGTACCTCACCAGACCTACGCGGATTAATGGCTGCCAAAGGATATAAGAACCTTCCAACACATCATAATACGATCTGCCGGCGGGTCCTCAGACATTGCGCTCGCCTGAAGTGTAACGTGAAGGCGAAGCTGTCCGAAGAAGTATCTAAGGAAAGTTGCCGTCCTGCTCATAGTAGGGATAGTTGGTGGTGTTGCAAGGCCGGATGATGGACCATGGATGCTGGGATGAGATTGGGATTGGAATGGGAACGTATGGATGGAAGGACGAGTGAGGCACTCTTGGTTTCACCCCTCGGGGTCACCGGCACGATGGTCGCCGGGTCTTCGGGACACTCAATCCCCCCCCAACACGAAAAGGTGGTGCCTCATCGGGGGACCCTATGTCGAGGGGGCGATGTGGGCGATGTGCGCGTGTTTGGCCAACACGTGAAGGGAACTCGCTCTCTGTCCATGTCCTTTCTGCCTCTTGTGGATTGTTGGCAATACTTGCAGAGGATACCGCGCACAGAGCGTACCGTTCTGCGTCTTACGCGCAACGCATCACGCATCTGTGTCAACGTGCAATGCGAGCCGCATCCTGTATAGACAAGTCCGCGGCAACCTGCCAACAAGAATGTTGAACGGCGAGCCTACCTAGGGACTGTAGTGGTTGAGTTAACCACCAGTAGATGTCACCGTGGTCGTCCCCTCACCTGAGCTATGTAAGCCCAATACAATTATCGCTCTGACCTCCTCGTGTGTGCATCGTGCCCAACGGCGGACTCGAATGGAACCGAACCATGGCGCAGTCGGAGCAGGATACGCGACCTGAACAGCAACTTTGCCTGTGGCTGGCCCCAGAGACATTGGATGGCTTTCGAAAGCTACGCAACCAGAAAAGCTTACTTGCGACAGACCGCGGGGAGAGATTCAAGACATGGCGTTTAGATGGGACAACTTCGTCCTGTTATTTGGACTGCATGCGCAGCCAACGGCGGTACAGATGGCCGTGCTGCGGTCATGTTTACCTGACAAGGCGTGAAAGTCCAAATCTGGAATCTGGATACGGGCTGATCGTGAGATACCTGTGTCCGAGTCCATCAAGGTGGGCGAGAAGGAGTATGGGCGCCTCACTACAGCCGTCTCATTTACGGGAAGAACCAGGAATTATCCCACCACGATATTCCCTCTCGAGATAGACATGAGCGGCACAGTAGGAGATCCAGTAGGGGATCTAAAAAATACCATAAAAAACCAAACACTCAACATATCAGCTGTACAACACTTCTGGCGATTTGCAATGGAGAAACTGGAGATGAAGGTATTCTGTCCCTATCCGGAGTATGGCCTCCCTACAGGTGAGTTCCTGCTTTGTGGACAATCAGCATTCAAGAACTGGGGACAGAACGGTGGAGACAGCCCCTCGGATCACCATGAGATTCTTCAGCTCATCGGCATCCTGTCTCTCGCATCAAGATGTCGGTACAGAGCAAACACCCAGAGAAGCGACTACTGCAAAGAGCTTTGGACGCGAGGGATCCTGCTTGTCGACCCTGTTCTGGTCAATGCTCTCAACCTGGGCACACATGACGACAAGCAGGTTCGTTGTATCACCCATCCCACGAACGACGCATGCCTCGCGCTCACCTACTGCGCAAACCGTCACAAGGCACTCCCCCTTCCGCCCAGCTTCGCGTTTGGGATCTTATCTCTGCAAGGACAAGCCAATAGCCTGCTTAATTTGATGATCAGCCTCGGGAACCTGTTGCACACAGGACCAGGAGTCCTCGCCGGATCGCTGCCCTTCGCCGAGATGCTAGCACTCATCGAGCGTCTCATCGAGCAAGAAAACGATCTCTGCAAGAAGGGCCCCCAACTCACGCTTTTCTTGCAGGCACTTGGTTATCCCTACACAGGGTTTTCTATCCGAGAAAACCCACATCCGGCAGCAGTAATCACAATGATTATACTCTTCGCGGACAACAAAAACACCCTGCTGTATCTCCACTGCGGAATGAGTCCGTCCTCTGCCGTCGAAATGGCCAAGAGAGGATACCTGTGGGTGGCTGGGTTAGAGTCGGTGAGGAACCGTCTACAGACGATCACCGCCGGCGGGGAGGAATGTTCAGGTTCAAATGCAGTCCCGGGGGTAAATACAGTGAACACACTGTCACCAGCCTATGGTTAAGGTGGATACGTGCGGCGATAGCCTGCAAAGGTGTACTTAAATCTACCTGCTGCGCGGGTGCGCTGCAGTGTACCGCCAGCAACACACCACCATGTGCTATCGTGTCGATTGTCATGTCCTTGCGTAATACTTGGTAATTCTTAATCGTGTAATTATAGTTTCCTGGGAGCTTAGTTTCTTGGCGACACACCGCAATCGGACAGTATTGTCTTAGCACCACCTGTAAGTCCTGGGCACTGGATCGTATCCCCTGGACCGTGGTCGTCCCCTCACCTGAGCTATGTAAGCCAAATACAGCTCTCGCACTGACTTCCTGGTGTGTGCATCGTGCCCAACGGCGGACTCGGATGGAACCGAACCATGGCGCAGTCGGAGCAGGATACGCGACCTGAACAGCAACTTTTGCCTGTGGCTGGCCCCAGAGACATTGGATGGCTTTCGAAAGCTACGCAACCAGAAAAGCTTGACTTCGCGACAGACCGCGGGGAGAGATTCAAGACATGGCGTATTAGATGGGACGACTTCGTCCTGTTATCTGGACTGCATGCGCAGCCGACGGCGGTACAGATGGCCGTGCTGCGGTCATGTTTACCTGACGAGGCGTGAAAGTCGCTACAAATCTGGAATCTGGATACGGGCTGATTGTGAGATACCTGTGTCCGAGTCCATCAAGGTGGGCGAGAAAGAGTATGGGCACCTCACTACAGCCGTCTCATTTACGGGAAGAACCAGGGATTATCCCACCACGATATTCCCTCTCGAGATAGACATGAGCGGCACAGTAGGAGATCCAGTAGGGGATCTAAAAATACCATAAAAAACAAAACCCTCAACACATCAGCTGTACAACACTTCTGGCGATTTGCAATGGAGAAACTGGAGATGAAGGTCTTCTGTCCCTATCCGGAGTATGGCCTCCCTACAGGTGAGTTCCTGCTTTGTGGACAATCAGCATTCAAGAACTGGGGACAGAACGGTGGAGACAGCCCCTCGGATCACCATGAGATTCTTCAGCTTATCGGCATCCTGTCTCTCGCATCAAGATGTCGGTACAGAGCAAACACCCAGAGACGCGACTACTGCAAAGAGCTTTGGACGCGAGGGATCCTGCTTGTCGACCCTGTTCTGGTCAATGCTCTCCACCTGGGCACGCATGACGACAAGCAGGTTCGTTGTATCACCCATCCCACGAACGACGCATGCCTCGCGCTCACCTACTGCGCAAACCGTCACAAGGCACTCCCCCTTCCGCCCAGCTTCGCGTTTGGGATCTTATCTCTGCAGGGACAAGCCAATAGCCTGCTTAATTTGATGATCAGCCTCGGGAATCTGTTGCACACAGGACCAGGAGTCCTCGCCGGATCGCTGCCCTTCGCCGAGATGCTAGCACTCATCGAGCGTCTCATCGAGCAAGAAAACGATCTCTGCAAGAATGGCCCCCAACTCACGCTTTTCTTGCAGGCACTTGGTTATCCATACACAGGGTTTTCCATCCGAGAGAACCCACATCCGGCAGCAGTCATCACCATGATCATCCTATTTGCAGACAATAAAAACACTCTGCTGCATCTCCACTGCGGAGTGAAGTCTGTCCTCTGCCGTCGAAATGGCCAAGAGAGGATATCTGTGGGTGGCTGGCCTAGAGTCGGTGAGGAACCGTCTACAGACGATCACCGCCGGCGGGGAGGAATGTTCAGGTTCAAATGTAGTCCCGGGGGTAAATACAGTGAACACACTATCACCAGCCTATGGTTAAGGTGGATACGTGCGGCGATAGCCTGGAAAGGTGTACTTAAATCTACCTGCTGCGCGGGTGCGCTGCAGTGTACCGTCAGCAACACACCACCATGTGCTATCGTGTCGATTGTCATGTCCTTGCGTAATACTTGGTAATTCTTAATCGTGTAATTATAGTTTCCTGGGAGCTTAGTTTCTTGGCGACACACCGCAATTCGGACAGTATTGTCTTAGCACCACCTGTAAGTCCTGGGCACTGGATCGTATCCACTGGATCGTGGTCGTCCCCTCACCTGAGCTATGTAAGCCCAATACAGCTCTCGCCCTGACTTCCTGGTGTGTGCATCGTGCCCAACGGCGGACTCGAATGGAACCGAGCCATGGCGCAGTCGGAGCAGGATACGCGACCTGAACAGCAACTTTTGCCTGTGGCTGGCCCCAGAGACATTGGATGGCTTTCGAAAGCTACGCAACCAGAAAAGCTTGACTTCGCGACAGACCGCGGGGAGAGATTCAAGACATGGCGTATTAGATGGGACGACTTCGTCCTGTTATCTGGACTGCATGCGCAGCCAACGGCGGTACAGATGGCCGTGCTGCGGTCATGTTTACCTGACGAGGCGTTTAAAGTCGCTACAAATCTGGAATCTGGATACGGGCTGATCGTGAGATACCTGTGTCCGAGTCCATCAAGGTGGGCGAGAAAGAGTATGGGCACCTCACTACAGCGGTCTCATTTGCGGGAAGAACCAGGAATTATCCCACCACGATATTCCCTCTCGAGATAGACATGAGCGGCACAGTAGGAGATCCAGTAGGGGATCTAAAAAATACTATAAAAAACAAAACCCTCAACACATCAGCTGTACAGCACTTCTGGCGATTTGCAATGGAGAAACTGGAGATGAAGGTCTTCTGTCCCTATCCGGAGTATGGCCTCCCTACAGGTGAGTTCCTGCTTTGTGGACAATCAGCATTCAAGAACTGGGGACAGAACGGTGGAGACAGCCCCTCGGATCACCATGAGATTCTTCAGCTCATCGGCATCCTGTCTCTCGCATCAAGATGTCGGTACAGAGCAAACACCCAGAGACGCGACTACTGCAAAGAGCTTTGGACGCGAGGGATCCTGCTTGTCGACCCTGTTCTGGTCAATGCTCTCAACCTGGGCACGCATGACGACAAGCAGGTTCGTTGTATCAGCCATCCCACGAACGACGCATGTCTCGCGCTCACCTACTGCGTAAACCGTCACAAGGCACTCCCCCTTCCGCCCAGCTTCGCGTTTGGGATCTTATCTCTGCAGGGACAAGCCAATAGCCTGCTCAATTTGATGATCAGCCTCGGGAACCTGTTGCACACGGGACCAGGAGTCCTCGCCGGATCGCTGCCCTTCGCCGAGATGCTAGCACTCATCGAGCGTCTCATCGAGCAAGAAAACGATCTCTGCAAGAAGGGCCCCTAACTCACGCCTTTCTTGCAGGCACTTGGTTATCCATACACAGGCTTTTCTATCCGAGAAAACCCACATCCTACAGCAGTCATCACGATGATAATACTATTTGCGGATAATAAGAAGCTCTCTTCTATCCTCCACTGCGGAGTGAAGTCTGTCCTCTGCCGTCGAAATGGCCAAGAGAGGCTATCTGTGGGTGGCTGGCCTGGAGTCGGTGAGGAACCGTCTACAGACGATCACCGCCGGCGGGGAGGAATGTTCAGGTTCAAATGTAGTCCCAAGGGTAAATACAGGGAACACACTGTCACCAGCTTATGGTTAAGGTGGATACGTGCGGCGATAGCCTACAAAGGTGTATTTAAATCTACCTGCTGCGCGGGTACGCTGCAGTGTACCGTCAGCAACACACCACCATGTGCTATCGTGTTGGTTGCCATGTCCTTGCGTAATACTTGGTAATTCTTAATCGTGTAATTATAGTTTCCTGGGAGCTTAGTTTCTTGGCGACACACCGCATTCGGACAGTATTGTCTTAGCACCACCTGTAAGTCCTGGGCACTGGATCGTATCCCCTGGACCGTGGTCGTCCCCTCACCTGAGCTATGTAAGCCAAATACAGCTCTCGCACTGACTTCCTGGTGTGTGCATCGTGCCCAACGGCGGACTCGGATGGAACCGAACCATGGCGCAGTCGGAGCAGGATACGCGACCTGAACAGCAACTTTTGCCTGTGGCTGGCCCCAGAGACATTGGATGGCTTTCGAAAGCTACGCAACCAGAAAAGCTTGACTTCGCGACAGACCGCGGGGAGAGATTCAAGACATGGCGTATTAGATGGGACGACTTCGTCCTGTTATCTGGACTGCATGCGCAGCCAACGGCGGTACAGATGGCCGTGCTGCGGTCATGTTTACCTGACGAGGCGTGAAAGTCGCTACAAATCTGGAATCTGGATACGGGCTGATCTTGAGATACCTGTGTCCGAGTCCATCAAGGTGGGCGAGAAGGAGTATGGGCACCTCACTACAGCCGTCTCATTTACGGGAAGAACCAGGGATTATCCCACCACGATATTCCATCTCGAGATAGACATGAGCGGCACGGGTCCAGTAGGGGATCTAAAAATACCATAAAAACAAAACCCTCAACATCAGCTGTACAACACTTCTGGCGATTTGCAATGGAGAAACTGGAGATGAAGGTTTCTGTCCCTATCCCTCCTACGGTGAGATCCTGATTGATTGATTGATTATTTTGGGGTGAGGGGCGCGTGGCTACAAAGTTTTGCGCCCATATTAATTATCACGTCGTGTATTGTGGTACAAAGTTTACATGCGAGAATATATTGCGGAGAATGACACTGAAGATAAGAAGTTCATCAATCGTCCCGACTGGACAATGCTCGAGTTGTCGGAGAGAATATCGCTAATGGAATCCACCTGGTCAGACCCAAAATGACGTCTACGCTCATCAGCGTAATGAGGACACGATATCAAAACGTGGCGAACTGTTAGCGGTGCATAACATCTCGAGCACAGAGGATTGTCGCCACCGCATAGTAAATACCCATGCGTAGCATATGTATGCCCAATACGGAGACGGCATAATGTGACCTCTTCTTGTCGACGTTTGCGACAGGACGAGCCCCATGGTCGTAAACGTTGTTTGATGGTTCGTAGTTTGTTCGCCGACGTCGCATCCCACATAGCTTGCCACTTGTCTAGGAGGAAGGTGGACACCTCTCGGTAGTGGTCAGTGGCGGGGAGTGGCAGTGCTCGAGAGCACGGTGCTTTTGCCGCTCGTTTCGCCGCAGCATCCGCCAATTCATTACCGGAAATGCCAACGTGGCTCGGAAGCCAACATAGAATAACTCGTCGTCCATGGCGTTCCAAATCGGTAAGACGGCTCACAATATCCCGCAGAAGGGGGTTTGATGGATAAAACGTGTTCAGGGCCATAAGACTACTTAAAGAGTCGGTGAAAATGACATGTCGATCACCCCCAGACACTTCGATATAACACAGAGCTTTCGTAATAGCGACAAGTTCCGACGAGTACACCGATGCGTACGTCGGGAGCGAAAACGAGCGGGGAGACAGATCCACACACAAAAGCACTGCCAACGCCGTCCTCTGTTCGAGAGCCGTCAGTATACGTGGCTATCCATCCCTGGAATGTTTGAATATGTTGAAGAGCTCGTGCACAAAATTCTGCTGGAGGGATATCGGATTTCCTGATCTTCGCAAGGGATACATCCACCTCCGGTGTAATCATCTCCCATGGAGGGGTCTCCATGTTCTGGACTGTACGAATTCCCCGAAGCTTAACTCGACTTTCCCGCAGGAGTCTTCGAATTCTAACACCGAATGTGGCGACACTCAGGTTTCGTTCCCCTGAAAAAATGGTCAATAGTCGACGCGAAAAGACGTGCGAAAAGGCCGGATGGTCGGGAAACTGGCGGAGCTTGCAGGCGTAGCGCATTCCTAGCCTCTCTCTGCGCAGAGAGAGGCGGCTCGTGTGCTTCGGCTAACAAACTCACGGTGGGCGAAGTGCGGAATGCTCCGGTCGCGATGCGAATAGCGGTGTGATGAACAGTGTCTAGAGTTCGTTTGGTGGAGTTGCGCGATCCGTCATAGATAAAACAGGCGTAGTCTAACTTCGCACGTATCAGTGAGCGGTAAAGCAGAATAAGAGACTCCCGGTCAGCTCCATAGCTAGTGCGAGAAACACACTTTAATATGTTGAGCGATTTAAAACACTTGTCACGGAGTGCTTTCAAGTGCTCCTTATAGCTAAGACGTGAATCAAAAAGTGATTCCAAGGAACTTCACCGCAGGTGGCATCGGTATCTGCCTGCCATACAACTTGAGACATAGTTCTGCACAGTTACGCCGGCGACAGAAATGCATTGCAGTTGTCTTTTGTGTTGAAAAGCGGAATCCATTCATTTCGCCCCACCTCTCGAGTTTCTTCACGGCCAATTGGAGAGATCTAGACATAGTAGATAGCCTGGCTGCGCTACACCAAATAGCGAAGTCGTCTACAAAGAGAGACCGACCAAGTTGTGGTGGAAGGACGGCGCTAATGTCATTTATCATTACGGCAAACCGTGCTACACTTAACACACTTCCCTGTGGCACGCCATTCTCCTGCATACATCTTGTGGACAGTTGGTTGCCAACCCGAACACGGAAATGTCGGCCTGCAAGAAAATTCTGTATAAAAATCCCCATTGACCCCCGGATACCGCATTTATGTAACTTTGTAAGAATGCCATGGCGCCAGGTTGTGTCATAAGCCGCTTCTATGTCAAAGAAGATGGCGCCGACGTGTCGTTTCTGCTTAAATGCTATACGAACTACTGAGTCCAGTGTTAAAATGTGGTCTACAGAAGTCCGGTTCTTCCTAAAACCGCATTGTGCATCTGAGAAAAAGTCATGCACTTCTAAGAACCACGTTAGTCTGGTAGTTACTAATCGTTCCATTAACTTACATAAACACGAGGTGAGTGATATTGGGCGATAGTGGAGCGGTTCTAGTCCACTTTTGCCCGGCTTCAACACTGGTATCACCAAGGCTCCTCGCCAGGCTACTGGGAAGTCGCCTTGTTGCCACAGATGGTTGAATATGCTTAAGAGTACTTCGATCGCACATGGAGGAAGATGCTTTATCATTCCGTTATGAATTAAATCCGGGCCTTCGCATACGTTTCTGAGCTTCGCTATGGCGGAAGTCAGTTCGGCCATTGTGAAAGGATTGTTATAGGAGATATTTTCGGTTGTGACAAAGTCAGGAGGGTACTTTTCACAATGCAACTTGTGACGCAGGAATTGCGGATCCCAATTGCTGCCACGGCTACGCTCTGATATGGAGAAGGCAATTTCGTTCGCAACATCTACAGATTTGGTTACGTCCCTATTACCCATGCGTAAGACGGGCAGGGGAACGGATGAATACTGGCCTGCAATACGTTTTACTCTGGACCATACTTGTGCTGTCGGGGTACGCTTGTTTATTTGACCTACATATTCTCTCCATGATACCTGCTTTGCTGAACTTATAGTGCGACGTGCAAGAGCCCTGGCTCTCTGAAAGGCAACCATATTTATAGTGTTACTATCTTTACTGAATTTACGATAAGCTCGCCTTCTAGCGCGTATGGCATCTCCACATTCCTCCGTCCACCATGGGACTGGTGTACGCCGTGGAGCACCAGAGGTGCGCGGAATACATGCAGAGGCAGAATTAAGGAGCAGTGACGTAAATTCTTCCATACTGTGTGGATTATTCTGTCTATCAGCAGAGCAAGCTGTTTCCATATGTGTTATGTAATCAGTCCAGTTGGCTTTGCGAAGATTCCATCGCCGCGGCCTCTGTCCAAGGACTGACCCTTCACGATATTCTAGCCATATTGGGAAATGGTCGCTTCCCAGAGGGTCAGTATCAACCGACCAATTAAACATTTGCACAAGCTGGGGACTACATATACTCAGGTCTAGCGCAGAAGTCTGTCCAGACGGCATTGTGAAGTGCGTTCTGGTACCTGTGTTTAAAATACACGATTCCTCGTGTAGGAATTTCTCCATCAGCCGTCCACGCCCATTGACATCTTCACATCCCCAAACGGTATGATGTGAATTGAAGTCACCTAAGAGTAAAATTGGTTCCGGGAGCTGAGAACAAAGAAGTTTCAGCTCAGTAGATGGAAATGAAGTGCCTGGAGGCAGGTAGATGCTACATAATGAAACACATTTATGACCAAATTGCACCATGGCAGCAACGGCTTGGAGGCGTGTGTTCATCACTAGTGGTTGCGAGGGAACACTATGGTGGATGCCCAATAGCACTCCACCATGGGAAATAGTGTCGGATGCTACTTCTTTTCGATAGAGGGCGTAGCATTTCACCTGGATTGCGGTGTCCGGCGGCAGCTTGGTCTCCTGAAGGCAGAACGCCACCGGACAGACCCTGCTCAGAACTGCTTGCAAGTCATGGGCACTGCTTCTAAAACCCCTGCAGTTCCATTGTAAGACAGTCTGTATGAAGAGTTATGTTAAAGGGGTTAAGACTTGTCAGTTTATGGCGAACCAGCCGGGGCCCACGGGTTCGATGCTGTGCGCACTCGTGCCCTCGGACTGACTCCGCCGGTCGGCGAGACTGACCAGGGCGAGGCACGCTTCTGGCCAGCCTGGGGAGGTGTGGGGGGTGGCCCCATCACCCTCGCAGTCTCTGCGGGATGAAGAGAGCTGGCTTGGAGAGATGAGGACGATGGGGAGCAAGCCCCGCGATCCTGTCTCCTTACATTTGGCGACGTATCCCTCGACCCAGCTCGGGATGTCCGGCCTGAAGCCCCCCATGTCCGGGGCCCCTGGGCGGACCTTAATCGGTAGGCGTGATCGGGTCGTTGAGGGTGCTACTACCGGCACCCGGTCGGGGGCCACGCCCTTCTCTTCGGAGATGGTTGGTGGGGGAGGGGGAGTTTGGGTGGTTCGGGATGGTGTAGGAATGGGTTGGGCAGGTTTAGGGGAGGAATCGGACAGAGACGCCGGTGGTGGGGGATCCACACTGGATGGGTTCCCCCTCGGGGCCGGCGCAGAGTTTGAACTTCTCAGAAAGTCGACAGGAAGTGGAGCCGATTTAGATTGGGAAGTGGCAGAAATGGGTTCAATACGAGAGTTCCCATCTCGTACTGACAAAGGGGTGCATGCGAGTCCGAAAGATCGTAGTAGGTCACTAAGTTGGGATATAAATTGCGAGGCATTGGCAGGCTCTCGGTGTGAGGTGGCCGGTCGTGTGGTTTTTACTTTACTGGCGTATGACACGTTGGGGTGGGTATCCGCGTATATTTCCCTTGCTTGCTGAAAAGATATGTTCCTAGTGCACTTCAGTGCTAGTATCTCCCTTTCCTTCACGTTTACTGGACAGCCTTTGTCAAATGAAGTGTGGGGCACCTGTCCCTGGCCACAATTAACACACCACACGCTCTCAGCCTCACATTTGTCGCTGCTGTGCTCGGACGTGCCACACCTACTACAGGCCGGGCGACCTCGACAGTACTGTGTAGTGTGGCCGTATCTCTGGCAACGGAAACAACGCATGAGATTGGGGACGAAAACGCGTACCTTCACCTTGACGTAGCCTACGTTTATTGTAGAGGGGAGGTCAATAGTATTAAAAGTCAAGACAATGTTGTTTGTTGCTTGTAGATCGCCTCCTCTTCTTACCTTCATCCTACGCGCTTCGACGACACCAAACTCCGCCAGACCATCGACAATTTCAGAATGAGAAACGTCTCTTAAATCGAAACAATTTATCACACCTTTTGACTGGTTTTTTTGTCCTATGAGGCTCAACAAAAATGGGTATAGTAACATCCCTCATCCTGCCCTGTTCTCTCACATAATAAATAAATTATGTTGCCTCGAGGGTTGCCTCTTGGCGTCCTCAACGCTCCGAAATTCTACCTCGATTCCTCCATCTCGTAGCTTTTCGCACCTGGCGACGTCTCCAAACTTGTCGCATCCACGCTTTCGCTCAAAGGGCGAAAGAGCAGATAAACTCCTTTCAGGATCACTCGACTTCAGTATTAGTATTCGCGGCGATGGCACATTACAAGTCCGAGCTACGCTCCCACTATGGGAGGCAGTGGCAATCAGAACGGGACGTGAAGAGATACGTGCAGGGCGGTATGCCTCTGCAGGTGTTGGGTCGATGGTCTGGTCCCTGCTTGAAGGACCAGGAGTGTTTTTAGTTTTTGGAAATGCCATATGATGTGTATTATTTCTACCCCGCGGACGTCCCACCACATTGGGGCCCTACTGGGGGAAGCCTGTGTCCCTGAAGCGGGAGGACTTCAGACGCCCGCGGAGTTATACGGGGCAGGCGGTGCCTTCACCCGGCCGGGAGAGAGAGACTCACCACCCCGACCAGGATCCAGCGCCGCCCACCCCTTGACCCCGGCCGGCCGGGCCTTCAGGCGCTGGGACGAAACCCAGGCCCCGACCCGAGGCGACCTGCCACTTGGTCCGTATGGGGCCATAGGGACCCGCCCGCCCCTCCGGGATATCGGGACCAAAGAGGTGTGTTGGTCCCCCGTCACAACTAGCACCGTGCGACGGGGGACCTCAACCTCCAGGACTCCGTCAACCCCGGGGACGGGCCAAGGGGGCGCGGCTACCCCGATAAAACTGAGCTGGTGGGCAGGGCCGGGGAAGTTGCCCTGCCTGCTCATAGTATGGATAGTTGGTGTTGCAGGGCCAGATGAAGGACATGGATGTTGGGATGATATGGGAATGGGAATGGGAGCATATGGACGGAAGGAAGAGAGGTGGCTGTGGTGACCCGAGGGAGCGCCATTTCCCTAGCCAGCCGTGTAACGAGGCCGGCCCCACTGCGGGCTGTGCAGAAGTTGAGGTCCTGGTTGCAGAACAGGCCGCCCCAGCCCTCTAGGCAGTCGCAGCCCCAGGCCTCAGAGCAGGTGCCGTTGCGGCAGCCCGGGTAGCGGATGCACACGTCGCAAAACTTGCCCTCCCAGCCGTCGCGGCATCTGGAAACCGGGACGTTTCCCCGCCGGTTGACAGGTGAGATCCTGCTTTGTGGACAATCAGCATTCAAGAACTGGGGACAGAACGGTGGAGACAGCCCCTCGGATCACCATGAGATTCTTTAGCTCATCGGCATCCTGTCTCTCGCATCCAGATGTCGGTACAGAGCAAACACCCAGAGACGCGACTACTGCAAAGAGCTTTGGACGCGAGGGATCCTGCTTGTCGACCCTGTTCTGGTCAATGCTCTCAACCTGGGCACGCATGACGACAAGCAGGTTCGTTGTATCGCCCATCCCACGAACGACGCATGCCTCGCGCTCACCTACTGCGCAAACCGTCACAAGGCACTCCCCCTTCCGCCCAGCTTCGCGTTTGGGATCTTATCTCTGCAGGGACAAGCCAATAGCCTGCTCAATTTGATGATCAGCCTCGGGGACCTGTTGCACACGGGACCAGGAGTCCTCGCCGGATCGCTGCCCTTCGCCGAGATGCTAGCACTCATCGAGCGTCTCATCGAGCAAGAAAACGATCTCTGCAAGAAGGGCCCCCAACTCACGCTTTTCTTGGAGGCACTTGGTTATCCCTACACAGGGTTTTCTATCCGAGAGAATCCACATCCGGCAGCTGTGATCACAATCATTATACTCTTCGCGGACAACAAAAACACCCTGCTGTATCTCCACTGCGGAGTGAGTCTGTCCTCTGCCGCCGAAATGGCCAAGAGAGGCTATCTGTGGGTGGCTGGGCTGGAGTCGGTGAGGAACCGTCTACAGACGATCACCGCCGGCGGGGAGGAATGTTCAGGTTCAAATGCAGTTCTTGGGGGGTAAATACAGGGAACACACTGTCACCAGCTTATGGTTAAGGTGGATACGTGCGGCGATAGCCTACAAAGGTGTATTTAAATCTACCTGCATACGCGACCTGAACAGCAACTTTTGCCTGTGGCTGGCCACAGAGACATTGGATGGCTTTCGAAAGCTACGCAACCAGAAAAGCTTGACTTCGCGACAGACCGCGTGGAGAGATTCAAGACATAGCGTATTAGATGGGACGACTTCGTCCTGTTATCTGGACTGCATGCGCAGCCAACGGCGGTACAGATGGCCGTGCTGCGGTCATGTTTACCTGACGAGGCGTGAAAGTCGCTACAAATCTGGAATCTGGACACGGGCTGATCGTGAGATACCTGTGTCCGAGTCCATCAAGGTGGGCGAGAAGGAGTATGGGCACCTCACTACAGCGGTCTCATTTACGGGAAGAACCAGGGATTATCCCACCACGATATTCCCTCTCGAGATAGACATGAGCGGCACAGTAGGAGATCCAGTAGGGGATCTAAAAAATACCATAAAAAACAAAACCCTCAACACATCCGCTGTACAACACTTCCGGCGATTTGCAATGGAGAAACTGGAGATGAAGGTCTTCTGTCCCTATCCGGAGTATGGCCTCCCTACAGGTGAGTTCCTGCTTTGTGGACAATCAGCATTCAAGAACTGGGGACAGAACGGTGGAGACAGCCCCTCGGATCACCATGAGATTCTTCAGCTCATCGGCATCCTGTCTCTCGCATCAAGATGTCGGTACAGAGCAAACACCCAGAGACGCGACTACTGCAAAGAGCTTTGGACGCGAGGGATCCTGCTTGTCGACCCTGTTCTGGTCAATGCTCTCCACCTGGGCACGCATGACGACAAGCAGGTTCGTTGTATCACCCATCCCACGAACGACGCATGCCTCGCGCTCACCTACTGCGCAAACCGTCACAAGGCACTCCCCCTTCCGCCCAGCTTCGCGTTTGGGATCTTATCTCTGCAAGGACAAGCCAATAGCCTGCTCAATTTGATGATCAGCCTCGGGAACCTGTTGCACACAGGACCAGGAGTCCTCGCCGGATCGCTGCCCTTCGCCGAGATGCTAGCACTCATCGAGCGTCTCATCGAGCAAGAAAACGATCTCTGCAAGAAGGGCCCCAACTCACGCTTTTCCTCCAAGCACTTGGTTATCCCTACACAGGCTTTTCCATCAGAGAAAATCCACATCCCGCAGCAGTAATCACTATGATCATCCTGTTCGCAGATAATAAAAACACTCTGCTGTATCTCCACTGCGGAGTGAAGTCAGTCCTCAGCAGTCGAGATGGCCAAGAGAGGATACCTGTGGGTGGCTGGGTTAGAGTCGGTGAGGAACCGTCTACAGACGATCACCGCCGGCGGGGAGGAATGTTCAGGTTCAAATGCAGTCCCGGGGGTAAATACAGGGAACACACTGCCACCAGCCTATGGTTAAGGTGGATACGTGCGGCGATAGCCTGGAACGGTGTACTTAAATCTACCTGCTGCGCGGGTGCGCTGCAGTGTACCGCCAGCAACACACCACCATGTGCTACGGTGTCGATTGTCATGTCCTTGCGTAATACTTGGTAATTCTTAATCGTGTAATTATAGTTTCCTGGGAGCTTAGTTTCTTGGCGACACACCGCAATTGGACAGCATTGTCTTAGTACCACCGGTAACGTCCTGGGCACTGGATCCTATCCACTGGATCGTGGTCGTCCCCTCACCTGAGCTATGTAATCCCAATACAGCTCTCGCCCTGACCTGCTCCTGTGTGCATCGTGCCCAACGGCGGACTCGGATGGAACCGAACCATGTCGCAGCCAGCAGGATACGCGACCTGAACAGCAACTGTTGCCTGTGGCTGGCCCCAGAGACATTGGATGACTTTCGAAAGCTACGCAACCAGAAAAGCTTGACTTCGCGACAGACCGCGGGGAGAGATTCAAGACATGGCGTATTAGATGGGACGACTTCGTCCTGTTATCTGGACTGCATGCGCAGCCAACGGCGGTACAGATGGCCGTGCTGCGGTCATGTTTACCTGACGAGGCGTGAAAGTCGCTACAAATCTGGAATCTGGATACGGGCTGATCCTGAGATACCTGTGTCCGAGTCCATCAAGGTGGGCGAGAAAGAGTATGGGCACCTCACTACAGCGGTCTCATTTACGGGAAGAACCAGGGATTATCCCACCACGATATTCCCTCTCGAGATAGACATGAGCGGCACAGTACGGGATCCAGTAGGGGATCTAAAAAATACCATAAAAAACAAAACCCTCAACACATCAGCTGTACAGCACTTCTGGCGATTTGCAATGGAGAAACTGGAGATGAAGGTCTTCTGTCCCTATCCGGAGTATGGCCTCCCTACAGGTGAGTTCCTGCTTTGTGGACAATCAGCATTCAAGAACTGGGGACAGAACGGTGGAGACAGCCCCTCGGATCACCATGAGATTCTTCAGCTCATCGGCATCCTGTCTCTCGCATCCAGATGTCGGTACAGAGCAAACACCCAGAGACGCGACTACTGCAAAGAGCTTTGGACGCGAGGGATCCTGCTTGTCGACCCTGTTCTGGTCAATGCTCTCCAACCTGGGCACGCATGACGACAAGCAGGTTCGTTGTATCAGCCATCCCACGAACGACGCATGCCTCGCGCTCACCTACTGCGCAAACCGTCACAAGGCACTCCCCCTTCCGCCCAGCTTCGCGTTTGGGATCTTATCTCTGCAGGGACAAGCCAATAGCCTGCTTAATTTGATGATCAGCCTCGGGAACCTGTTGCACACAGGACCAGGAGTCCTCGCCGGATCGCTGCCCTTCGCCGAGATGCTAGCACTCGTCGAGCGTCTCATCGAGCAAGAAAACGATCTCTGCAAGAATGGCCCCCAACTCACGCTTTTCTTGCAGGCACTTGGTTATCCCTACATAGGGTTTTCCATCCGAGAGAACCCACATCCGGCAGCAGTCATCACCATCATTATACTATTCGCGGACAACAAAAACACTCTGCTGTATCTCCACTGCGGAGTGAGTCTGTCCTCTGCCGCCGAAATGGCCAAGAGAGGCTATCTGTGGGTGGCTGGGCTGGAGTCGGTGAGGAACCGTCTACAGACGATCACCGCCAGCGGGGAGGAATGTTCAGGTTCAAATGCAGTCCCGGGGGTAAATACAGGGAACACACTGTCACCAGCTTATGGTTAAGGTGGATACGTGCGGCGATAGCCTACAAAGGTGTATTTAAATCTACCTGCTGCGCGGGTACGCTGCAGTGTATCCCCAGCAAAACACCACCATGTGCTATCGTGTTGGTTGCCATGTCCTTGCGTAATACTTGGTAATTCTTAATCGTGTAATTATAGTTTCCTGGGAGCTTAGTTTCTTGGCGACACACCGCAATCGGACAGTATTGTCTTAGCACCACCTGTAAGTCCTGGGCACTGGATCGTATCCACTGGATCGTGGTCGTCCCCTCACCTGAGCTATGTAAGCCAAATACAGTTTTCGCTCTGACTTCCTGGTGTGTGCATCGTGCCCAACGGCGGACTCGGATGGAACCGAACCATGTCGCAGCCAGCAGGATACGCGACCTGAACAGCAACTGTTGCCTGTGGCTGGCCCCAGAGACATTGGATGGCTTTCGAAAGCTACGCAACCAGAAAAGCTTGACTTCGCGACAGACCGCGGGGAGAGATTCAAGACATGGCGTATTAGATGGGACGACTTCGTCCTGTTATCTGGACTGCATGCGCAGCCAACGGCGGTACAGATGGCCGTGCTGCGGTCATGTTTACCTGACGAGGCGTGAAAGTCGCTACAAATCTGGAATCTGGATACGGGCTGATCTTGAGATACCTGTGTCCGAGTCCATCAAGGTGGGCGAGAAAGAGTATGGGCACCTCACTACAGCGGTCTCATTTACGGGAAGAACCAGGGATTATCCCACCACGATATTCCCTCTCGAGATAGACATGAGCGGCACAGGAGGAGATCCAGTAGGGGATCTAAAAAATACCATAAAAACAAAACCCTCAACACATCAGCTGTACAGCACTTCTGGCGATTTGCAATGGAGAAACTGGAGATGAAGGTCTTCTGTCCCTATCCGGAGTATGGCCTCCCTACAGGTGAGTTCCTGCTTTGTGGACAATCAGCATTCAAGAACTGGGGACAGAACGGTGGAGACAGCCCCTCGGATCACCATGAGATTCTTCAGCTTATCGGCATCCTGTCTCTCACATCAAGATGTCGGTACAGAGCAAACACCCAGAGACGGGACTACTCCGAAGAGCGTTGGACGCGAGGGATCCTGCTTGTCGACCCTGTTCTGGTCAATGCTCTCCACCTGGGCACGTATGACGACGAGCAGGTTCGTTGTATCACCCATCCCACGAACGACGCATGTCTCGCGCTCACCTACTGCGCAAACCGTCACAAGGCACTCCCCTTCCGCCCAGCTTCGCGTTTGGGATCTTATCTCTGCAGGGACAAGACAATAGCCTGCTCAATTTCATGATCAGCCTCGGGAATCTGTTGCACACAGGACCAGGAGTCCTCGCCGGATCGCTGCCCTTCGCCGAGATGCTAGCACTCATCGAGCGTCTCATCGAGCAAGAAAACGATCTCTGCAAGAAGGGCCCCAACTCACGCTTTTCTTGCAGGCACTTGGTTATCCATACACAGGGTTTTCCATCCGAGAGAACCACATCCAGCAGCAGTCATCACAATGATCATCCTGTTCGCAGACAACAAAAACACCCTGCTGTATCTTCACTGCGGAGTGAGTCTGTCCTCTGCCGTCGAGATGGCCAAGAGAGGATACCTGTGGGTGGCTGGGTTAGAGTCGGTGAGGAACCGTCTACAGACGATCACCGCCGGCGGGGAGGAATGTTCAGGTTCAAATGCAGTCCCGGAGGGTAAATACAGGGAACACACTATCACCAGCCTATGGTTAAGGTGGATACGTGCGGCGATAGCCTGCAAAGGTGTACTTAAATATACTTGCTGCGCGGGTGCGCTGTAGTGTACCGCCAGCAACACACCACCATGTGCTATCGTGTCGATTGTCATGTCCTTGCGTAATACTTGGTAATTCTTAATCGTGTAATTATAGTTTCACGCAGACAACAAGAACTCTCTGCTGTATGTCCACTGCGGAATAAGCCAAACATCGGCAGCCGAGATGGCCAAGAGAGGCTATTTCCTGTGAGCTCAGTTTCTTTGAGACACATTGCAATCAGACAGTTGTCTCAGTACCACCTTAAGTCCTGGGCACTGGATCGTATCCCCTGGATCGTGGTCGTGACCTCACCTGAGCTATGTAGGCCCAGTACAGTTCTCGCTCCGACTTCCTGGTGTGTGCATCGTGCCCAACGGACTGACAGCGGTGCATGACATCGAGGACAGTTTGGCCTGTCCTCCCCACAGAGCAGATAGTGGTGCGTTGGGTTGGTGTTCCCCAGCAGAAGGCGGTGGAGTACGACCTCGTCCCGCATCGTCCCACTGTAGGACGAGGGCCACTCTCCAATCCAAGACACGGCTTGATTGCGAGTAGACCGACGCGGAAATGGTGCAGTCGGCGAGTGGACTGACGTGGAAACTGTGCAGTCGGCGAGTGGACCGACACGAAAATGGAGCAGTCGGCGAGTGGACTGACGTGGAAACTGTGCAGTCGGCGAGTGGACCGACACGAAAATGGAGCAGTCGGCGAGTGGACCGACGTGGAAAATGGAGCAGTCGGCGAGTGGACCGACGCGAAAATGGAGCAGTCGGCGAGTGGACCGACGCGGAAATGGTGCAGTCGGCGAGTGGACCGACACGAAAATGGAGCAGTCGGCGAGTAGACCGACGCGGAAACTGTGCGTCGGCGAGTGGACCGACGTGGAAACTGTGCAGTCGGCGAGTGGACTGACGTGGAAATGGAGCAGTCGGCGAGTGGACCGACACGAAAATGGAGCAGTCGGCGAGTGGACCGACACGAAAATGGAGCAGTCGGCGAGTGGACCGACGCGGAAACTGGAGCAGTCGGCGAGTGGACCGACGCGGAAATGGAGCAGTCGGCGAGTGGACCGACGCGAAAATGGAGCAGTCGGCGAGTGGACCGACACGGAAACTGTGCGTCGGCGAGTGGACTGACGTGAAAACTGTGCAGTCGGCGAGTGGACTGACGTGGAAATGGAGCAGTCGGCGAGTGGACCGACACGAAAATGGAGCAGTCGGCGAAGTGGAGCGACACGAAAATGGTGCAGTCGGCGAGAGGACCGACGCGGAAATGGAGCAGTCGGCGAGTGGACCGACGCGGAAATGGAGCAGTCGGCGAGTGGACCGACACGAAAATGGTGGAGTCGGCGAGTGGACCGACGCGGAAATGGTGGAGTCGGCGAGTGGACCGACGTGGCAATGGTGTCGTCGGTGAGTAGGACATCACATAAATAACACAGCAGATAAGTAGAGCGAAACGAAAAACCCTCAACACATCAGCTGTACAACACTTTTGGCGATTTGCCATGGAGAAACTGGAGATGAAGGTCTTCTGTCCCATATCCGGAGTATGGCCTCCCTACAGGTGAGTTCCTGCTTTGTGGACAATCAGCATTCAAGAACTGGGGACAGAACGGTGGAGACAGCCCCTCGGATCACCATGAGATTCTTCAGCTTATCGGCATCCTGTCTCTCGCATCAAGATGTCGGTACAGAGCAAACACCCAGAGACGCGACTACTGCAAAGAGCTTTGGACGCGAGGGATCCTGCTTGTCGACCCTGTTCTGGTCAATGCTCTCCACCTGGGCACGCATGACGACAAGCAGGTTCGTTGTATCACCCATCCCACGAACGACGCATGCCTCGCGCTCACCTACTGCGCAAACCGTCACAAGGCACTCCCCTTCCGCCCAGCTTCGCGTTTGGGATCTTATCTCTGCAAGGACAAGCCAATAGCCTGCTTAATTTGATGATCAGCCTCGGGAATCTGTTGCACACAGGACCAGGAGTCCTCGCCGGATCGCTGCCCTTCGCCGAGATGCTAGCACTCATCGAGCGTCTCATCGAGCAAGAAAACGATCTCTGCAAGAAGGGGCCCCAACTCACGCTTTTCTTGCAGGCACTTGGTTATCCATACACAGGCTTTTCTATCCGAGAGAACCCACATCCTGCAGCAGTAATCACCATGATCGTCCTATTCGCGGATAATAAGAACTCGCTGCTGTATCTCCACTGTGGAATGAAGTCCTGACAGCTCTGCCGTCGAGATGGCCAAGAGAGGATATCTGTGGGTGGCTGGGTTAGAGTCGGTGAGGAACCGTCTACAGACGATCACCGCCGGCGGGGTAGGTTCAATGTTCAGGTTCAAATGCAGTCCCGGGGGTAAATACAGGGAACACACTGTCACCAGCCTATGGTTAAGGTGGATACGTGCGGCGATAGCCTGCAAAGGTGTATTTAAATATACCTGCTGCGCGGGTGCGCTGCAGTGTACCGTCAGCAACACACCACCATGTGCTATCGTGTCGATTGTCATGTCCTTGCGTAATACTTGGTAATTCTTAATCGTGTAATTATAGTTTCCTGTGAGCTCAGTTTCTTGGCGACACACCGCAATTGGACAGCATTGTCTTAGTACCACCGGTAAAGTCCTGGGCACTGGATCGTATCCACTGGATCGTGGTCGTCCCCTCACCTGAGCTATGTAAGCCCAGTACAGCTCTCGCTCTGACCTGTCCTGTGTGTGCATCGTGCCCAACGGACTGACAGCGGTGCATGACATCGAGGATAGTTTGGCCTGTCCTCCACAGAGCAGATAGTGGTGCGTTGGGTTGGTGTGCCCCAGCAGAAGGCGGTGGAGTACGACCTCGTCCCGCATCGTCCCACTGTAGGACGAGGGCCACTCTCCAAGTCCAAGACACGGCTTGAATGCGAGTAGACCGACGCGGAAACTGTGCGTCGGCGAGTGGACTGACGTGGAAACTGTGCGCAGTCGGGCGAGTGGACCGTGGACACGAAAATGGAGCAGTCGGCGAGTGGACTGACGTGGAAAATGGTGCAGTCGGCGAGTGGACCGACGCGGAAACTGTGCGTCGGCGATGGACCGACGCGAAAATGGAGCAGTCGGCGAGTGGACCGACGCGGAAATGGAGCAGTCGGCGAGTGGACCGACGCGGAAACTGTGCGTCGGCGAGTGGACTGACGTGAAAACTGGTGCAGTCGGCGAGTGGACTGACGTGGAAATGGAGCAGTCGGCGAGTGGACTGACGTGGAAATGGTGTCGTTGGTGAGTAGGACATCACATAAATAACACAGCAGATAAGTAGGGCGAAACGAAAATTG